>RJWK010043671.1:0-18654 GCA_004363435.1 Platanista minor
TTTTTTTTTTTTTTTTTTTTTTTAATTTATTTATTTTTGGCTGTGTTGGGTCTTCGTTGCTGAACGTGGGCTTTCTCTAGTTGCGGCGAGCCGGGGCTACTCTTCGTTGCGGTGCGCGGGCTTCTCACTGCAGTGGCCTCTCTTGTTGCACGGCACGGGCCCTAGGCGTGCGGGCTTCAGTAGTTGCGGCACGCGGGCTCAGTAGTTGTGGCTCGCCAGCTCTAGAGCGCAGGCTCAGAAGTTGTGGCGCATGGGCTTAGTTGCTCCGAGACACGTGGGATCTTCCCGGACCAGGGATTGAACCCGTGTCCCCTGCATTGGCAGGCGGCTTCTCAACCACTGCACCACCAGGGAAGCCCGAGACTTCTTCTTTTTGAATTTTGAGAATTAAAAAGAAAAACACAATGTAGGATACATATACAATCAATGGGATTCATTGCTTGACCACACACGGGTATCAAGATGACTTTCAGGTTAGCCAATAATCAAACAGAAAGTATCAAAGACTAATATCAAAAAACACATTTCTACCACCCAGAATTGACCATTGTTTATATTTTATGCTCTTTGCTTTGCCTTTTTAAGTAAAAGGAATAAGACACCATTGGAAAAGTGAATAATTACCTTGACCTGTAGCTCAGCACCCGCCTCCAGCTGCGCTTTATTATAAATTTCGTGTAGATCTTTCCATTAATTTCCATTTAAATACTTTTACACGCACACGTAACCATAAACAGTATGTAGCATTGCTTTGCGTATGTTTTTAAAATGTGCTTACGACTTGGCTTTTCCCCTCTGTGCTGTTTGCTCCCGCGTTTGGGATCTGTGTCTGTTGGTTCCCGTTCAGCTCACTTCTTTTCCCTGCTGCACAGTAACCCTGTTTGCTATCTTGTGCAGATAAACCTCGTCTTATAGAGGGGGACCTGGAGCCCACGGTCACTCGGCTGCAAGGTGGGCTTCATGACCCCGCCTGCCCCCATGTTGGTGGGACTCCAAAGGCAGGGCGTCCCTCACGTCCCTGGCCCAGCCACTGACGAATGCAGTCTGACGAATTCAGGTTCCCGAGTCACCCAGCCCAGCTGTGTTTGCCTAATCTAGGTCACTGCCAACCCCCCTCCCTGAAAGAGCACTGTGGCCTAGAGCGCCGTCTGAAAAGGAAACGCGATGACGGCGCTTTTGTTGGGAGAGCGCTATGCCCATTTCCCTGACCACCCTCACCCCCTGGTTGGAGGCCCCGGCCGCGAGGTGGCAAAGGCAGCCTTGGGTGCCCGTGCCGCTCTGCTGAGCACCCCGAGTTGCCTCCTGCGCTGAGTCACCCTCAGGGAACCCTGACCTTCTGCCCAGGCGCAGCTCCCTCATCCAGGGAGCGTGGCCGTAAGGCTGACCTCATCCGTCGGCTCTCTCCCAGCGTTGGGACCCCTTGAACCAAAAGTCACCCCCTCGCACACTGGCAGAAACTCGCAGCTCCTGGTTTCTGAGTCATCGGTGTTTTCGCCAGGTGTGCATGGTACGTGTGCCGGTACGTGGGCGGCCACCAGCAGGTAGATGGGTTTTTCAGTCCCTCTAACTGTGGCTCCCTCCGGCCCCACCTCTGCTGGCAGCCCCGGGGAGAACAGTGACCTGTGACTCGCCAGGGGAATCACAGCATCCACGTGGAGACCTGAGAGCTCAGGCCCTGTAAATGCCACCGTCCCTCGCTTAAAAGGAAAGTCAGTTTTGCGGTCAGACAGAACTTGATTCTTCCAGTCGCCCAGCAGGTATTTACTGAGTGAGCCTCCTGAGCGCCTGCCCTGGGGATAGTGTGGCAAATGGAACAGAGATGGTGTCTGTCATGCTGGAGCCTGCTGCCCAGTGGGAGAGACAGTAAACGAGCACCAGGCAGATAACCACAGGGCCGGACCTGGGGCTCCTCTGTCAGCCCAGCCTGCCAGTCCTTGCCAGTGACCTTGGGTGAGGTCAGCTAAGTCCCCTGTAAGCACAGGCACAGTGCTCTAACCCCTCGGGGTTACAGAAGTCTCAGCAAGACGGCGTGACTGTCACCGTGCCGGGCGCGGCCCTAGCGCCCGATGCGTGGCAGCTGCACTTGTGACCACAGCCCTCTCTTACGGAAGTGGAGATTGAAGCCAGAGAGGTGAAGTGACCTGCCCACGGTGGTACAGCAGCTCGCAATCCCAAGCCTGTGTGGCGGCCCGGCCCCCAGCCACAGGGTAGGCTGTTCCTCTTTTCACAGAGCCAGTGCCCTCCATGTTCTACAGGGAGTGGGTTTTTTTTTTTTTTAAATTAATTAATTAATGTATGATTTGTTTATTTATGATCGTGGTCAAATATACATAACGTAAAGTTTACCATCCTAGCCATTTTTAAGTATACAGTTCTGTGGCATTAAGTACATTCACATGGTTGTGTAACCATCACTACCTTCCATCTCCAGAATTTTTTTCATCTTCCCAGACTGAAACTGTCCCTAGTAAACACCTAACTTCACATTCTCCCTACCCCCAGGTCCCTGTGACCACGTTCTCTTGATACTTTCTGTCTCGATATATCTGACTGCTCTAGGTCCCTCATGTGAATGGAATCAGACAGTAGTTGTATTTTTGTGTCTGGCTTATCTCATTTAGCATAATGTCCTCAAGGTTCCTCCATGTGGTAACACGTCAGAATTTCCTTTCTAAGGCTGAATAATATTCGTGTGCGCGCGCGTGTGTGCGCGCGCGTGTGTGCACACACCACATTTTGTTCATCCACTCATCCGTCAGTGGACACTTGGGTTGTTTGCACCTTTTAGTGAACGAGAGTAGCTCTGCTGTGCACGTTGGTGTCCAAGTATCTGTTTGAGTCTCTCCTTTCAGCTGTCACTTTGTGTATATATGTAGGTGCAGGGAGCATTTTATCATCAGGAATAAAATAAAGGGAACAAAAAGAAAACTCCTAACTTCCAGGAGTTCTTATCCTCAGGCCCATGGATAGAATTCAGGGTATCTGTGAACCTGGATATGAAAGAAAAAAAAAAAAAAAATGACCTTTATTGTCACTAACCTGTAATTGACATGCAGCATTTCCTTCGAGAATGACTGTAGGCAGCGCTGCGGCGGCAGTGTTAGCAGTACCTGTGACACAGTCACTAACAGAAATCCCAGATGTTTTCAGATACCGTTCCTGCCATTGTAGATATCTTGGAATATCGTTATCTTTGTCACTACTCCAAAGTTATGGTAGTTATCACACCTACGGCTGTATCTTGTTATTTAATGCAGTAAAGAAGTTATCTTTTGCTCTGTCACAAAATTTAAGAAATATTTTGATAACCGTATTTCACTATGATCCATATTTCACTAGGTTCCCTTGCGATCCTATGAATTTCTTTTGTCCATTTAAAAAGTTTATTCTGGGACTTCCCTGGCGGTCCACTGGTTTCCACGCTTCCATCGCAGCGGGCATGGGTTCGATCCCTGGTCGGGAAACTAAGATCCTGCATGCCGCACGGTGTGGCCAAAAAATAAAGTAAAGGTGTATTTTTAAAAAATAATAAATCAAATAAAAAATAAAAAGTTTATTCTAAGAAGAGGTCCAGAGTCACCAGACAGCCAAGGGCTCCAAGGCACAAAAAAGGTTAAGAGACCTGAGCATCTTTCCCTGCCCGCGAGTACACACAGGCCCCCTCTTCTCAGGAAGTTCCCCCCCTCTCCCACTGCAGGTCCCACAGTGCAGGATCCAGCCCACCAGACCGAGTAGGTTTACATTATTGCTTCCAGACAGCTCCGTGAGGAGAATCAAAGTTTCTCTGGAGGGCTTCCCTGGTGGCGCAGTGGTTGGGAGTCCGCCTGCCGATGCAGGGGACACGGGTTCGTGCCCCGGTCCGGGAAGATCCCACATGCCGCGGAGCGGCTGGGCCGGTGAGCCATGGCCACTGAGCCTGCGCGTCCGGAGCCTGTGCTCCGCAACGGGAGAGGCCACAACGGTGAGAGGCCCCGCGTACCGCAAAAAAAAAAAAAAAAAAAAGTTTCTCTGGAGGGATGGTCAGGCATCCTGGACCCTCAATGATTTTCAGCCGCTCCCTACCCCGCAAAACTGAGAAGAGAAATTTCACTTTATAATTATGGGAATCTTCTCTGTTTCCGGGATGGCTCTGGACATGTTTTGAGTCCGTCTGGGCTCCCAGGAGCGAGCACACAGGGGCGTGCACCCTGCAGCCTTTGGGACTGGTTCCACTGGAGGACGCAGCCTGCAGGGTGATGGTACGGTTCAGACAGCGCGAGGCCAGACAGGTCTGAGCGCAAAGAGGAACATGTTTGCTTAGTTTTCGCCCACTTCACGACATCTCCATTCTCCAGCTCATCGGCCCAGAGTGGGACTGGAGTTGGGGGGGGCGGTGCAGGGAGAAAGGTGATGGGGCCGGGGGTGGTGGTGGTGGCGGGAGTCGGGGGAGGTAGGTTTGCAGACGGCCCTGGCTTGGTGAAGAGCTGTGGTGGGGAAGGCCAGGCTGCGTTGTTTGAGAAACTTTGGCTTTATGGCCTGCGTGTCAAAATATTATTATTGAACACCAATACCGAGGCCTGGTGGATGGCTAGAGGAATGGATAGAGAGCTGAAGAAGCAGGCATCGTAAAATGTTCTTTGTAGCATCTAACTGGTGAAGGTATGAGTATCCACTGTAAGAGCCTTTCAACATTTTTCTTCTTTCATTCTGTTTTGTTTTTTTTAATTTATTTAAAAAATTTTTTTGGCTGCGTTGGGTCTTCGCTGCTGCGCACAGGCTTTCTCTAGTTGTGGCGAGCAGGGCCTACTGTTTGTTGCAGCGCGCAGGCTTCTCATTGAGGTGGCTTCTCTTGTTGCGGAGCACGGGCTCTAGGCATTCGGGCTTCAGTAGTTGCGGCACACAGGCTCAGTTGCTCCGCGGCATGTGGGATCTTCCCAGACCAGGGCTCCAACCCGTGTCCCCTGCATTGGCAGGTGGACTCTCAACCACTGCGCCACCAGGGAAGCCCCAGAAGCTGCATCTTAACACTGTCTCGGGATGGGCCCAGTGAGGGAGGGTGATGGGAGAGAGTGGGCATCTGGTTTCCCTGATGGAGGAAGACAGGTGAGCGGTGCCGGGGGTGCTGAGTGAACCTCAGGCCACCAGGTGTGAGGTCAGGTGGGAGATACAGCTCTGGAGGGCTCAGCAGCTAGATTAGGCAGGGCCTAACGGCCCTCCAAGGGGCACTGGGACAGCATTTATATGGGGCAGTAGGACAGACTAATGCCCCCCAAAGATGTCCACATCCTAACCCCCAGAACCTGTGACTATGTGACCTGACATGGCAAAAGGGACTCTGAGATGTGATTGAGTTAAGGATCTTGTGATGGAGAAGGTATCCTGGGTTATCCAGGTGGGTTCTGTGTAGTCACAGGGATACTTGTAAGAGAAGGGGGAGGCAGAAGAGACAGGGTCAGAGGTGGAGACTGTGAGAACAGAGCAGAGGTGAGAGTGATGCTGCTGCCAGCTTTGCAGATGGAGGAAGGGGCCACAAGACAAGGAGTGTGAGTGCCTCTAGAAGCTGGAAAAGGCCAGGAGACAGTCTCCCCTCTGAGCCTCCAGAAGGAGTGCAGCCCTGCCGACACCTTGGTTTGGGCGCTCTGAGACCTATTTTGGACTTCTGGCCTCCAGAACTGTAAGAGAATGCATTTATGCTGTTTTACGGCACTAAGTTATAGATGTCCGCTGCAGCAGCCTTAGGAAACTGATTACACTGGTTAACGTGCGGGGTCATCTGAAAACCTTTGTACAAGGATCTGGGTTAGGGGTGCAGGACTTTTTGGCCAGGGATGGTAAGACCATCACCATTTCCTGAGAACCTTTTTAGAGAGTCCCTCTTCCATCCAGTGTTCTTGGTAGATACATTGTTGTTCCATTTAAGGCCAGAGGGAAATTAACCTCATTTAGCATCAAGGAGACGCACTGATCCTGATCCATTCTTACCCGGGACGCATGTGTTAGGATGTTGGAACCTTCTTTCTAGGGGATTCTGTTAATACATCACCCCACGCAAATACGATGTGAACTGGACCCCACTTTGGGGTGAAAAATCCCAGCGAAAATGGCAGATCCCTTAGGGACCTTGATGGATTTCCTGTTACTCATTCTGCCGTCTGCTGAGCGGGAAGGTGGGGTGTTTAGTGAGTATCACTGTAACCTGTACTTTCCTAAAGTCAAACAGATTTCTCTAGGTGGGAGTATTCCTCTTTGGTGGGATCAGTGCGGCCCGTCTGACTCAGCGGCTCCCCCATCAGCACCTTCTGCAGCTGACACCCTGACAATCCTCTTGAATCTCCTGCCTCCTGCTCACAAAAGCCTCCTTCCCCGAGAACAGAGCAGAGCCTCTCCCGCCCCACCTCCCTCCCACGGCTCTCCCTGAGCCGGGGCCTGTGTGATTGCTACCTCCAAGACGTCTGTGTCACCAGGAGATATTGATGTCACCCAGCGATGGAGCCAGGAGCCTCCTCCAGTCACTACCCATGAGGGCATCTCTAGGTGGGATTGAGTGCTGGCACTGTGCCCTCCTTTACATATATGTTACCTTATTTAGCATTACAACTCCTGCATTAAATATTTTATCCTAACGCCTCCGGGTTAGTAAGTGGAAAAGCTGAACCTGGCGCCCGGCACATTTCCCCACTCACGTCCCTTCTAGTGTTGAACTTGGGACATTAACCACTGGCTGATGTCAGCTTGCTCTAATACCATTACCACTCTCGTGGGTTGGATTGCGTCCCTGAAAAAGATCTGTTCGAGTCCCAATCTCCAGTACCTGGGAATGTGACCTTATTTGGAGACTGGGCCTTTGCAGATATAGTCAAGCTCAGGTTCGCCGTCCAACCTTTGCTTGGAGAACTGGGTTCATTGGGTTGCAAGAATCGTTTCCTCTCCTTCTAAGTTAACTGATTTCAAGAGCTCAAACCATGTCGTGGCTTTTCCCAGACTGGCTGATTCAAACCATGCCACAGCCAGGAAAGAAAAAAAAAACAAAAAAACAGATTATTGACTAAGAAACATTCATTTCTGTTGCAAATTACTAGTTGGGGCTAGTCGTTGATTATCTCACCTCTGTTGCCATTTGTATTTAGAAATAGCTTATAAATTTGCTTACGTGGGTCTGGTTTGTCCTCGAAAATGAAACGATTGTACTGCAAGTAGTTCTAAAACCATACTGTGATTGGATAGCTTCCATTTCGTGGATCTCCAACTCTGTCAGGCACAACCCTGGGTACTTTACTTACGTTATCTGTGGCTTTCACAGTAATCTGGTGAGCTCCAGATTTTATGGATGAGGAAACTGAGGCCAGGACAGCTAAGGAAGTTAGGAGCCCAAGGTCGTGCAGCTCATGCCTGTGCGAGCTGGCTTCCAAACTGCAGTCTTCAGACTCAAGGGTCTGTTCTGCCCTGCCTGTCTTCCTGCTAACTGCAGACACCTTCCTAATTAGATGGCAGAGAAGAACAAACACAGGGTGTTCACGTTTAGATGTGCGTTTGGCAGAAGAGCGTGGCGTGTGAGTGCATGCTTGTGCAGCAGGCCATTGCTTACATATAAGTGTCTTCAAGAATGTCAGCCATCACCAATATTGAAAAAGTTCCTAAATGACCTCTCCTGGCAGACCCATAAATTGAGCCCAGCAGATGAACCACTGGGCTTTACTCGCAGTCTCTTCAAGTACCTTTTAAATCCCACAAATAGCCCTGTGCTTCCCCAGGGACCGGGGCTAGCTGTCCTCAGCTCAGTCCTGCAGGTCAAAGGAGGCCCCCTCCGCTTGTCCAGTGGCTGAGTCAGGAGAAGCTTCCCCGGGGCCAGAGGAAGGGGGAGGTGCTGCTCTGGGACCCAGTACTATGAGGTGGGTGGGAGGTGGGTCGGCAGGTCCCAGGGTTTTTCACCACCAGCCCCTGAAGGAGGGTGGAGGTAGGGCACCCAGTCCGGAGCTCCATGCCCTTTTTCCATAGTGCCATCCGTGTCTGGCTGGTCTCTCAATGATTAACCGTGTGACCTTGGGCACAGCACGTGGCCTCCCGGGCCGTCAGCAAAGGCAGTGTGGCCTGTGAGCTCACCTCATTGCTTACACTGGGGCTGACCTGGGCTGCCGCCGTGGACACGCCCGGCGATGCACCTGGAGGCCTTTGCCCTGGCTGGTTCCTCTGTTTGCATCTTGGACTAAATATCCACACCGCCAGCTCCCTCACTTCTTTTTGATCTTTACCCAGAAGTCACCTAATCAGGTTTCCTCGGCTATCCAGTCTAAAATGTTGACACCCACCCCACTGCTGCAATATTTTATCTTATTTCTCTTTCTCTGCCTTATTTTTTCTCCTTAGCACTTGCCATAATCTAACAGACTGTGCATTTGTTATCTGTTTTGTTTATTTTCTCCTCCTGCTAGAAAGGCAGGGACTTTTGTTTGTCGTCTCCCCCCCTCCCCGCACCCCCACCCCCACTGCTGTATACCCAGCATTTAGAACAGGCCTCTGTGCTTGTACATGCTCGATAAATACCTTTTGAATGAATGAATGAATGAATCTATTTAACGTCGCAGAGCCTCACTTTGCTCATTGGAGTGAAGTCTGCCTACTAAGCATGTAGTAGGCATTCACGAAGTGATAGATACTCATTAAGTGACAGCTTCTGTTATTTATATTATCATTCTGTGCTGTCTCTTTATTTATTTATTTATTTATTTATTTTTGTTGGGTTTTTTTTTTTTTTTTGCGGTACGCGGGCCTCTCGCTGTCGTGGCTCCGGACGCGCAGGCTCAGCGGCCGTGGCTCACGGGCCCAGACGCTCCGCGGCACGTGGGATCTTCCCGGACCGGGGCACGAACCCGCGTCCCCTGCATCGGCAGACGGACTCCCAACCGCTGCGCCACCAGGGAAGCCCTGTGCTCTATCTTTAAAATCAAGGGGTTGCAGCTGAAGGTTCCCCAGAGCATGATCTGGGGCCGAGCCAGTGCGGGACAGCAGGCAAGTGCTAGTCTGAAGGCAGGGAGACACCCCCACCCCCCACCACCTCACCCCCGCCATCAACCTTGAGCATCAGGGGCATCCTCTGGGCAGCCAGAGGGGGAAGGAAGATCCTGGAAACTAGCGTTCTCTTTTTCCTGCTGTCTCATTCCAGGCAGGGGAGGAGGGGGGTCCCGTGGAAGCTCCGCTTACAGCTCCACTGCCCCCCTTATGTGGTTCTGTGTATCTCCACCAGGCTGGGGCTGGGGCGCCTGTCTCTGTCAGGATTCCTGCACCTGGGCACGTCCCAGGCAGCCTGTGGTCAGCTGTGTCTCGTGGCCAGGACTTTCAGGAATGCACCCTTTTGACCACACAGGCAAGGCCACACATGCCTGATTATAGTGAACTCTGAACTCTTAAGGAGCATGAACCTCGCATGATACCCTCTGTAAGGATTGGCTACCTTAAATCTCATTCACTCCCCTCGCTTCATGAGTTTGTTATTAACTATTTGCATTTCTGTTGCACATTGTTTAGATTCCTTATGTGTTTTATTTTTAATTGGAGTATATGCCTTTTTTTAAAAAAGTAGTTTATAAGGGTTTAATTTTTTTTCTTTTTTGCGGTACGCGGGCCTCTCACTGCTGTGGCCCCTCCCGTTGCGGAGCACAGGCTCCGGACGCACAGGCTCAGCGGCCGTGGCTCACGGGCCCAGCCGCTCCGCGGCATGTGGGATCCTCCCGGACCAGGGCACGAACCGGACTCTCAAGCACTGTGCCACCAGGGAAGCCCAAGGGCTTCATTTTTTAATATAGAAAAATTATTAATCTTTTTTCAAATCAAATCTGTAGCAGTTGTTACCCCTGCCCACTTATCTTTTTCTCTGGCTTCTTAATTTCGTGTGAGGTATTTTATTGACATATAGAAGTTTCACATTTTTCTGTGGTTGGATCTCAGTGTCTTAATCCATGGCTTGTTAATGAACTGTCTTAGTGGTTTATAAAAGTTCTTCCAAATTTCGAGATTGAGCAGACATTCCCCATTGTTGTTGTTGTTGTTTTAACATGTAACTGTGAAATTAATCTAGAGTTAATTTTTGGTATAAGCTGTGAGGCTGTTCTTTCCCTCCAAATAGTTAACTGATTGTCCAGTATTATTCAATGAATAATGTTCCCTTCTCCACTGCTTTGAAATATCCCTATATCGTATGCTTAAAAATCTCAAATATGTGCTGAAGTCTCTTTTAGGCTTTCTGTTAGTTGCTACTGATTTACTATCCTTGCTCCAGCGCTGTGCTGTTTTAGTTATTGTAGATTCATAGTGTTGTAAAGTTAAACGCCTTCATTTTAAAGATCAAGGAACTGAGGTACAGAGAGGTCAAGTAACTTTCCCAAAGTCACACAGCTAATTGAGGTCTCCAAATCTCATATGCATATAATTTCCAGTGTATTTAACCTTCTTGTAGGTCTTGCCTCACGATGGCTTTCTGTGCTTCTTATATATTATTATGACTCTTGCTCATGGCATGTCACGGACATGGTTTTTGGTTGCTGTTGTTGTTCCCACAGGCTTAGGAAGTTCTCTCTCTCCTAAGCAGAGCTAGCCCTTAGTATCTGCCACATAAAATTAACAAGAATGAGATCAGATGTGAATTTCCTAGTACCATGTCTGGCACATAAAAGCCCTTAATCTATTAATAATAGTACAGTTATTATTATTTCCGTCAGTGTAATTGACTTTCTGTAAGGTACATTTTTACTTCACACCTTTCACCTCTGAGCAGAATCCATAGTAAATGCAGTGTAGTCATATGTCCTTACGTTTTCAGGATACTCCCAATGGCCAGTGTTTGACCCTGATGTCCACCTCCCCCTCCATCCAATAAATTACTGAGATGGTCCCACACTCTCAGTGGGCTAACAAGCTCTTGCAGTGATAAGAAATCATACACTTGAACAAGGACTCGAGGTCAATCTGTGTCTCCCCCAGAGTCGTGCTACCCGAGGGCCAGAGAACCTCAGCGATGAGGGACCTCGTGTCTGCAGTGTCCCAGGCACTTCTGGATCAATGGAAGTGGATCCTGTGCAGGATGAGCTCGTGGGCAGGGACTCAAAGCACCCCTACCACAAGGTCTGCAGCGCAGCTATAATTGGCCTACGCAAAGATGAATTTCCTTGTAAAAATTCTGAGATCAGGTACCTGTTAGTTACTTTCATTTTACACATAGGAGAGACCAGGTTCCGTGAAATAACTGGTTCCTCGAACCTGTTGGAGGGTGAAGCCACTTGGAAGGTGCTCCCCAACCTTGTTGCCGATGTCGCTTTCTTTTTTTTTTTCTTTTTAATACGTTTATTTATTTATTTATTTATGGCTGCTTTGCTGCACGCAGGCTTTCTCTAGTTGTGGCGAGCGGGGGCTACTCTTAGTTGCGGTGCACAGGCGTCTCTCATTGCCGTGGCTTCTCTTGTTGTGGAGCACGGGCTCTAGGCACGCGGGCTTCAGTAGTTGTGGCATGTGAGCTCAGTAGTTGTGGCTCACGGGCTCTAGTGCGCAGGCTCGCTAGTTGTGGTGCGCGGGCTTACTTGCTCTGCGGCATGTGGGATCTTCCCGGACCAGGGCTCGAACCCGTGTCCCCTGCATTGGCAGGCGGACCCTTAACCACTGCGCCACCAGGGAAGTCCCTGAAGTCACTTTCTTGCATGTGGACAGAGGTGCCTCCCCTCTGAGTGCCTGGACTCTGGAATGTGGGTTGGTATTAACCGTCATGTGGAAGCCGTTCTGGGTCACGCTCTGTAGGAACCCATGCTTGGCGGTTCCTTGGCTTGGAAGGAGGTGGCCTTGATTTGGAACTGAGTCAAGAGTGAGCTTTCATGGGGACTTGCCTGGTGGCGCAGTGGTAAAGAATCTGCCTGCCAATGCAGGGGACAAGGGTTCGAGCCCTGGTCCGGGAAGATCCCACATGCTGCAAAGCAACTAAGCCTGTGCACCACAACTACTGAAGCCCGTGTGCCACAACTACTGAAGCCTAGAGCCCGTGCTCCGCAACAAAGAGCAGCCCCCGCTTGCCGTAACTAGAGAAATTCTGCGCGCAGCAACGAAGACCCAACGTGCCAAAAATAAATAAATAGGTTTATTTAAAAAAAGAAAAAAGAAGAGTGAGCTTTCAGCCAAAGGGAGAGGGGTGGTGTCACCTGAGAGGTGGTCATTCACAAGTGTGGTTGTTGAACCTCTCGCCCCCTCTGCTTAGAACCAAGATGTCCCCCTGCCCCATCCTGCACTTGCGTCCTGGGGGATGAGGATGAGCTCTGGCAAACAGTCAGGGGAAAAGAGGAGGGAGGGTGAGTGTAATTAGGGATGGGACTGCCTGGGACACTGTATTGAGAAGGATTCTGGGGCTTGATTTAAGCTCAGCAGGAAAAAGGCCTGAAACCTATCGATATTTCCATGTGGAGAAGGGGGGGCGGGGCGGTGGTGTCTCAGAAACACAGGAATCCACAGAGACACACAGTAAAACTGGGCTAAAAAGACACTTCACAAAGGGGAGGAGCTAGACCATGAAGCCTAGATAAAAGTTATTTATTGTCATTTAGTTTTATGATTAGGAAATATGAATCTAAAATATTCAAAGTGTAGAAAAATGGAAAAAGAAAAGCATCAGGATTTCTGCTCCTCAGAACAATAATTGCTGTTGTCGGTGGCTCCTTTTCCTACTCTCTGTCTAAATCCCTGCATGTTTCAACATATTTTTCCAAATACATAAAAATTTGTATCCTCTGTTCTCTTTTAACAGCTATTGCTATTAATTCATTTTTCCCATGCCTCAAGGCAAGAGTTTTGAAACATAGAAGCCCTAGGGTGCAACTTGGTGCCTTTCTCGCAAGTCACTAACTCTGGGGCCTTATACATTCATCTTTAGGATTAGAATATTCCCTTATAGTTCGTCTTTTTTTTTTTTTTTTTTTTTTTCTAACTGTGGTAAAATACACACAATGTAAAATTTATCGTCTTCACCGCTTTTAAGTACATAGTTCCGTGGTGCTAAGTATATTTATGTTGCTGTGCAGCTGATCTCCAAAACTTTGTCATTCATCTTAAATGAAGTCCTGGAGCCGACCTCAGGATGGGCACCTAGTTCACGACCTTCAGGTGAGGTGGAAAGAATTTAGGGCAGGAAGGGAAGGGAGAAGCAGCACTGGCAGAGACCTCTGCAGTAGGTCTATTATCGCCCCAGTACCTGACATTTTACAGATGATGAAACTGAGGCAGATTGTCATTCATTGCTTTTTTTTTTTTTTTTTTTTTTTTTTTTTTTTAGTAAATGTTATTTAAATATATACCCAGAAATACGCACAGATACTGTACAGCTCAGTGAATTTTTGCCAACTAAACACATCTGTGTAACCAGCGCTCAAATCAAGAAACAGGCCAGCCCCCCCCGTGTCCTCAACCCCAGGGGTAACTGCTCTCCTGACCTTCATTGGCATCCAGTAGTCTTGCCCGTCCCCCAGCTTCACACCAGGGCATTCAGCGTGTACAGTCTTGTCTGGCAACTTTTTGTATATGTGATGTTTGTGTGACTTATACAAGCAGCTTGCTGGAGACCGCGGAGCCAGTCGGAGGCAGACCTGGGATGCAGACTCGGGTCTGCCCCATCTGCTCCACCATCCTGCTTTTCAGGGGACACATGGGAGTGCCAGTTGGCCTGGGGTGCGGGGGGATCCTGAGAAATAAAGTTGTATAGAAGTGGCCAGCTCGGGAGTTTCTCGTGAATGTTCAGTGGAGGAATTAGACATGGGTGTTCCAGGAACAGCTTATGTTGATTAGCGAAGTGACCTGTGTTGTTCTCTGTGACAGCAAGACCCTGGGGTGGTGAGAGATGCCTGGAGGGAGCACAGGGCAAAGGTCAACTAAAGGAGTGACTGAGGATTTCCAGAGAAGCTAGGGTGAGTGTGGGAATTGGGTGTGTCAGGGAGAAGAGACCAGGTGTTCTGGATCGAACAGTAACAGTAATAACTTTTTAAAAAATCGTTATTTTATTCAGAGTGGTTGCTTTTTAATGATGCTGTCTTAATTTCCTCTTGAACCTGTTTCATCTATAATCATCCAACATTGATATTTATTTTGTTCATTTAATTTGAAAGTATTCTTAAAGCTATTACCGATATTTTACTGCTGCTGAAGATAATTCAGCCGAGGCGCTATCATGACAATTTCATATACCTGTGATCTGGTGTAATAAACACAGTCCTATAAACTGTTTTAGTCAATTAAGAAGTAAGCATCCTAGAATGTGAATAACAGTGATACTTGACACTTGCCAGGGGACACTATTAAATAAGCACATTACACATTTCATTGCATCCCTGCCACAACCCTGTGAGGCAGGTACCACCGCTGTGCCCATTTTCAGATGAGAAAACTGAGGCTTGGCAGGTGAGATGACTTTCCCTAGATCAGGTGTCTGGAAGGAGGAGGGGTAGGACCGGGACCGTCTGGTTCTCAGAACTTCACTTCTAACCCCCCACGCTCTAAGACCTGCCCACAGAACTCACGGAGTCAGCATTGGGCCCTCCGGCTTCCGGGAGCCTGAGCGGCGTAAACACTGAGAGAAGGCTCCCTATCTGACTGCGAGGGGTTGTTGGGACCCAGTGGAAACACGGTCGAAACCAGTTTCATCATCATTAGTGAACGTGTGGTGGGTTAGCTGGAGTTTTTTCAGAGGATTTGCTTGTGGCTGGCATGTATCTCCATATTCTTACTTCATAAACTGAGTAAGCTGATAACTGCAATTTAAAAAGAGCCTGGTTTTGGGAGGAAGTTGATTTGATTACCATTTTATAAGATTTTCTGGGTCTGGTCTTGATCCTGTGGATTTCTCTTGGTTGCAGTAATTTCGGGGTGGTGATCTATCCCCTGCCATTTAAGCCAATTCCCCTGAAACTCAGTGCTCCCAAAAGAACGTGTTAGCATAGCCTCATGCCAAGAAAACAGAAAAAGGCAGAAATAGCGTGTGACATCTCCAACTAAGACCGTGTGATGATCTTGGATGATGATTCGATTATCCGAATTTTTTTTTCACAGGCAAGTTGATTCCTTCTAAGATCATTAATTTTATCCATATCCAGTGGAAATTGCGTTCATTTTAAATTAAAATAAAAGAAATGGTGTCCATCTGTTTTTGGAAACCTTAATCTGTTACAGCTTATATAATCAGTCTGTTTACCAGTTCATCATGGGTCAGACCAACAGTATTTATATTCATACACATAGGAAATTCAATTAGATAATGGAGAGCAAAAGCACACACTGATGGGACGTGATTGCCCTGCATTCAGGCAGCCTAGATTCTCCAGTTCATTCGAATGTCATATTAGCTGGGGAGATCCCTTTTGTGACGCAGAACCTTGCAGCAAGACAGTTGGGTGTAGCCGCCTGGGAGGAAGAAGTGCTTGCAGCAGGGATCTTCCAAGCAGGCGTCTCAATTGCACAGAAAACCATTTTGGGAATGTTTCCATAAGCCCAGCAGTGTGAGGGTCTGTGCAGCACGGTGAGAGGGTTTTAACCAGGCACCCTTGATCACGATGGGTGCGGACAGCTGCAGAGGGTCTAGCTGTTCTAGGGGGCCTGACACGCACGTTGGTGAGGCCCACAGTGCTGGAAGAAAACGGGGGCCATGTTGGAAGCGCAGGCTGCAAAACCAGTGTTTTCAGCTGGGCATGGACGGCACGTGCATGATGAAATGCCACCCTCCTGCTCAGGAATCCTGCTCAGGTTCCCCCAGTGCGTTTAGGAAACCTTCATAATTCTTGACCTGGGCCTCACGGCTACCTATGACTCTGTCCAGACCCGTCTTTCCCACCTCTTCACGCACTGTGGGGTTCACTTTCCTGGCCCCATCCAGGGAGTCCTTTGCTCAGCCAGGCCAGCCTTCTGATCCACCTGGGTGCACGCTGTCCTCGGTGCAAAGACCATCCTCTCTCCCACCTTCACTCCCTCCCTCCTGAGTCCCCACCAGTTCTCAGCTTCAGTGCCCTCTCCCCAGGGGTCCCTTCGTGGGCCTCCCCCAGCCGCCGGGATAGTCTAGGTCGATCACTTTAAGGGCTTTATAGCACAAACACAGTTCCCATGGAATAATTTGTCCGTTGGTGGTTTTGTGTCCTGTGTGCTGGGACACAGTCTCCAAGCTCACAGCCAGCCCCCAGGTCCGAGTGCCGTGCCTCACATGAGCGAGGGACCCACAGATTCCTGGGGGCTGAATGATGGAAACAAGCGTTTGCGTTGAATGAGGCTGAAAGTAGTTGTCTGACTTGCAGAATAATCTCAGCCACCTTGAGGGCTCCCTTTGAGTGCTGCTTCTCGGTGAATTTGTCAGATGGTACAGCATATCTGGCTAAATGGGGGAACAGATCAAGGGCCAAGAGCAGTCGGCCACCGCGGCGGCTTAGCACCAGTGCTGACCTTGTGTCTGGTGGGAACCCTCTAGTCCTGCCCATTGAAGATCTCCAGCCCCTGAATGCCTCTGACCGCGCCATCCGCTTGCTCACCCCGGCTGAGAGGCAGACAGCTGTTTCTTTGAAGCCAGTAGAATGTTTCTTATTTTGAGGGTTATTTTAATTTTTTTCTAAGCTGCATATGTTATCAGGCTGTAGGCTTATTTGTCTCATGTGCTGTACTCTTCTGTTACATCTTGTTGTTTAAACAAAGAAAGAAAACTCAGTCATATACTTCATCTGTACATATTCTTGCAAAAAACGGTGCCTTAGAGAAGTGTAAAGTTCCCCTTCCTTGACCACCAATCCCCTTCCTACCCCACATCCCATCCTTCCAGTCTTTTTTTTTTTTCTGTAGATTTATATGTAAACAGGTAGTTCTATAGAAAAGTCTATAAACATAAAAGGAATCAGATTGCATGTATCTTTCTGCAGTTTGCCTTTTCTCTTACTAAGACTTTTTGGGGATGTGCGTTTTAGTTCACTTTTAGTTCACTAGAGCTGCATGAATTATGCTAACTGGGCTCACTCCTCTAACTGTAAATGGCTGAGGACTTATTTAAGAGATTGGCTGGGATGACGACCCCCTCCTCAATGGCTGAGGCACAGCTGATGAGATGCTCCAGGAAGCCCCTGTCCTTTTCTCCTGGTGAGTCGTGCTGTGTGTTTCCAAGAGCCAGTGTGTTTCCAAGAGCCAGTGTGTTTGTTCCCAGACCTGATTATGCCGGTTATAGGTGTTACTGTAATCACACAATTTACTTGAAGATTACGTAAACTTATGAAATATGAGTGTGAAAAGAGAGTGGTTGTTTTTATGAAAACCAAATGGAATGCTTAAGAAAGTCTCAGCGAAACAATAGCTGTTGTGGGTGAGAGAACCGTCAAAGAGTGAGAAAAAGCCACAATCACCAGATGGCCTTGTGAAGGTCTTAAAAGAAACAGGAATTGCAAATTGTCAATTGCAAATTGCTTGGGGTTTCTGTGAGAAAGACGTGGCGGCGGGGGGCGGGGGGGGGGGGGCGGATTTCGGTAGGGGGGCATCTTCAAGGACAAGGCTTTGCTGCTGCCAGGAAAGGTGGAGAACAAATATCCATTTTAGATATTTTCAGTAAAAATAAAATGTCTGTTTCATTTTCTGATTCCCTCCTTTAATTGACTTATTTTGGGTTCATCTGATAGCTGTAGACCTACCTCATTCTGTTCAGCTGCTGCATCAAATTCCATGAAATGGCCACTCCCCCACCCCGACCCCTGTGGATGGACTGACGACGGAAGTGAAGGTCCTTTCTCACGTAAATGCAGCCTTATCTGAGATGCCTATGCACACGTCTGTCGGGCTGTGGGTAACTGCTGAGATGCAGAATTGCCAGGTCTGGGCATTCTTCATTTTCGTGGAGGTTGGCACTGGTTGATTTGGAAGTTTCAGACTTCTGGGCTGGGAGCTCTGTGAAGGAAGGAAGAGCCTTTCAGCTGTGAATGAGGGTTACGTTAGGGGACAGGTAGTAAATGTGTAGGTACTCAGCCAGTGCTTAGTTCTGTTTGTTCAGCAAGTGGTTCTTGAGCCCCCCCCCTTGTATGCCAGGGGACCATGTTAGGCACTGAGGGGTGGGAGATGCCCAGTATGGGGTCCTGGTCCTGAGAAGCAGGGAAAATTATTCTGTATTTGGAAGAGCAGACTGCACGAGTGGAGTTTTCTGGGCCTTAGTCTAAAGGGTAGTATTCTCCATCTGTCTCAGTCAGCTCAGGCTGCCGTAGCAAAATACCATAGGCTGGGGGGGCCTACACAGCAGACATTTATTTCTCACAGCTCTGGTGGCTGGAAGTCTGAGATCAGGATGCCAGCGTGGTCGATTCCTGGCGAGAGCCCTCTTCCTGGCTTGCAGACTAGACAGCCACCTTCTGCCTGTGCCCTCACTGCCTGTGCTGAGAGAGTGAGTCCTGGCCGCTTTCTCTTCTTGTAAGGACAACTAATCCCATCATGGGGCCCCCACCCTCATGACCTCATCAAACCTAATTATCTCCCAAAGGTCCTACCTCTCAATGCCATTCACATTGGGGGTTAGAGCTTCACCATAGGAGTTTTGGGGACAAACACATTAAGTCCGTAACACCATCCCCAGCATGGAAGAGCAAAGAGGAGGAACGTTTTACGAAAGGCCAGAATATATAGGTTGGCTTGTGACTTGGCTCTTTGGGTGGG
>RJWK010043672.1:0-18665 GCA_004363435.1 Platanista minor
GGCTCAGGGGCCCAGCCGCTCCGCGGCATGTGGGATCTTCCCAGACCGGGGCACGAACCCGCGTCCCCTGCATCGGCAGGCAGACTCTCAACCACTGCGCCACCAGGGAAGCCCGATTATACAACTTGTACAGGCTTTCCATTATTCAAGCAGAAATATTACTAAGGAATAAGGTAGTGTTGGGAACAACTTGATGATAATAAGCTACTAAGCATCAAGAAACAGGAAAAGGGGCTTCCCTGGTGGTGCAGTTGTTAAGAATCCGCCTGCCAATGCAGGGGACACAGGTTCGAGCCCTGGTCCGGGAAGATCCCACATGCCACGGTGCAACTAAGCCCGTGCACCACAACTACTGAGCCTGCGCTCTAGAGCCCGCAAGCCACAACTACTGAGCCTGTGTGCTACAACTACTGAGCCCGCGGGCTGCAACTACTGAAGCCCGCATGCCCAGAGCCTGTGGTCCACAACAAGAGAAGCCACCGCAATGAGAAGCCCACGCACCTTAACAAAGAGTAGCCCCTGCTCGCTGCAACTAGAGAAAGCCCATGCACAGCAACGGAGACCCAACACAGCCAAAACTAAATAATAATAATAATAAATAAAATTAAAAAAAATAAAGAAACAGGAAAAAATTAGCTACACTCAGATGTAGAAATAAATATTGCTCAGAGTCAAAGCAAGGATCTACATTAACAGCAGACCAGTGATAAATGAAATGTTATCTTGTCAGTACCACTTCTAACTCATTAGCTGACCTGTAGTTAGACATGTAATATTAACATATCCCATTATTCATAACAGCCCAAAAGTGGAAACAACCCAAATGTCTATCAATGGATGAATGGATAAACAAAATGTGGCATATCCATACAATGGACTATTATTCAGCCATAAAAAGGAACGAAGTACTGATACATGCTATAATGTGAATGAACCTTGAAAACAATATGCTTAAGTGAAAGAAGTCAGTCACAAAAGACCATATGTTCCATTTATACATAAAAGTCCAGAACTGGGAAATCTATAGAGACAGAAAGTAGATTAGTGATTGCTTAGGGATGGGGAGGTGGAGGGCTGGGGAGAGGCATAGCTTAAAACTCTGGAGTTTTAAGCCTCCTTCAACCTTCCAAGGCAATGAAAATATTCAAAACTTGCTGATGGTTGTGCATATCTGTGAATATACTAAAATCCGTTGAACTGTACAATTTACATGGTTGGTACAGAATGTGAATTCTCTCTCAATAACACTGCTTTAAAAAGTGAAAAAATATTAATATGTCCCAATATCCTCGTTGATTCTAAAGTTAAGCAGTTCTCACAATGAAAGTGCCATCCGTACGTAACATTCACTCCTGACCATTCACTGAAGACAAGTAAAAGAGGAAGAAAACCAAGGAAGCCATTGGCTTAGTTTTCTGACAGGTTCACATCAATATGTATTTTATTCAATATGATTCATAAGTTACCCATTTGCTGAGGTTTTCACAATTTAATCTTTATCAGCAAGGGCCATCCATGGCCATTTATACCCTCTTTCAAATGTATTATATTTATGGAGACCTGCTGTGTGCCAGGTGTACTGTGAAAGAACCAGGAGAATGGGTTTATTTTCTTTTCTCCCTAGAAGAACAGTGTTTTCCATGGTACATGGCAGGAATTTAGTACCGTCTTTGAAGAAAACCATGTACAGCAGACAGTACATCCAGATATACTGCATTCATTTGATCCCCTCCCACCAAATGAAATGATGACCGGATTTGGAATCCTGGGTTTTCCAGCTCATTTTAAAGTCTGGGACAATCAAGAAGTTCAAGGCAGAAAATTAAGGTGTCAGCTATACCTGTAGTTACTCGCTTGAGTAACTAAAGTAATGAGTCAGATAAAACTTAACAGAATGCTGTACTACAGAAAGTATGAGAGCTGCATGTGCAAGTAATGGCGAATCAATGTTTTTTAGGGCTTCTACATACATGGATATTTCCACAGCTGCAGAACCAACTACTGCAGAAGTACACGCTGTGCACAACATCTACAATTTAGTAAAGCTGGAAAGAATTTTATTTTTGTAAAAACTAAATGGGGTGTGGCTCATTTGCTTGCCAAAGGGCTATTTTATTCCGAGACACTGGTGTCTGCTGACCTTCATTTATAGGCTGAGCAATGTTCTATTTAAGTAAAATTAACTCACGGTGGGCACTTTTTTTTAGGATGCAATAATTATTGCAAAGACATAACAATGTTTAAATTTGATTTGTTCTTAGTTTAGATTTGTTTATATTGGGTTATACATGAATGTCTTTGTTCACACAAGGTTTAAATTTAGAAATTATTTTATGTTGAGAAAAAAGGCCATATTTAAGTTCCTTTTCTACATGTAAGAATATTTTTAGGTTTCATGAAATCCAATATTATGTTTTTTCTTCCAGACTGCAGAAGTATCTTACCATCTTTGTAGCCCTAGCACCTAACAGTCTTCATTAAACTTATTTTAGTTATGATGAAGCCATTCCACAAAGAGACTAATTAAGGCATTGTCTGTGTTACTATCTTTGGCTATTACTCCATCTATAGTTTGTACTATCTCAATACTTGAGAACTCTGGGCACATTTTAAAGTTTTCCTGAGGGTTACATCTCTTTATAAATGCCTTATAGGCCACCTTTTATATAATCTTTACACATTTCAAGGTACTTGACACAGCAATCCTCCCTTCATCTTTACACAAAGCTGCTCTGGTTAGGGAAGTTTGCCACCTTCTGCTTGCACCTATATATTCTAGTTTGCATTTATTTTTCGCGGGGCTGGGGGCCCAACTCATGCTGGAAAACTTTGATGTAGGATAAGATACCAAATGTATGGGTTGGCTTAAATCTTTAAACTTGTAAATCTATCAGTATTACTTTTTGGTTATCTATACTTCATGGTAATTTGGCTCTATTTGTTTTTTAATTATCATAAGACAAAATATAAAATTTTAATTATTCATAACCACTTGCAAAACTGATTCAGCTGTAGCTTTAAACTGGATACCCACAAACTGCTCAAAATATTTGTTGAATGTGTCAGTGTCCTTCATCATTTCCTGGTTTTTGCTTTTCAAAACTTCCACTAGAGGAAATAATGGGCATCGTAAATTTAAAATCAATATGTTTTGGATTCACCCATGTCTAAAGGCTACATATCATCTTGGAAAGATACTGATTTAATTTATAACTCTCTGCCTTCCCCAGCATTTTAAGTTTTCACTAACTTTTCTCTTTTCTCCTATTTTTTCAAAGGTAAACTTGAAAACATTCATGTTTATACTATTTCTACTATTGTAGAAACACTGAAGAACTTGAAGCTTTTTTTTCCTCCCCCCCAAAAACAGGCATCAACATTACCTATTACCTTTCACCCTGCTCTAAGCTACATTTGTTAGTGGCAGTGACTTTATAATAGTGTCTGTAATGTATTAAAAGAGTCACGTTTCCAATTTTCCTTTGAGAGTGAATTTAGACTGTTGGATGGCATATCCTCATAAAAGGATAAATTAATGGTAAAGGGGTTTCTCAGATAAGCCAAGAGGCTTCTTCAACCTGGAACATTGTTAAAATCCTCCACATTCGTAATGAAAAGCATTGGAAAGTCATATTTTCACAATACCATTAAATAACACAGAAGAAATAAACTATCTTATTTATCTTCAATGGTGATACTTAAGGAAAAAAAAGTTTAGAGGAAAGTGAAGAGGTAGCTACAGATACCTGATAAAGATCACCTAAGGCAACATTAATTGACCTGTAAATGGGAACACTGATTGAGCACCTAATACGCGCCAGTTTCTTTATAAATGTTCTCCTTTAATTTTAAAGACAAGACTGAAAACAAGTGATATTATCCCCATTTTATAGATAGTGAAATTGAGGTTTAGAGGAATTAAGGAACTTCCCCAATGTCACAGAGATATAAAATAGCAAAACCACGGGAACCCATATTTTATGCTAAAATCCATTCTGACTATGAAATATAGCATGTACATGATCCCTCTGAGAACAAAAAAAGGAGGTGGTAAGAACGAGTTTTCCACTCAGACAAAACTTTCCACATCACTTCCGGGTCATCATGGGATGCCTGGACCAACATGGTCCTTAGTGCCACCAGTGAACTGGGGTAAGGAGACAGACATCCAGGAAGGGTCTGTGAAGCAGCATGGGATAAGTTTAGAGAGAGAGATGCAGTGTACAATGAGCCATTTAAATATACAAAATATTTGTTAAGTCAAGTGTTGTAATTTGGGGATTCACCATATACTGAAACTAGGCACAAATTAACTGGTGGCACTAGTTTTACCACTATTGGATCTCCATTTAGTTATTTAAGCAACCTGAATGAAACATAAAACTTTGAGTTAATTGAGCATTGTCAACGTACAGGCACACATCATTTTATTGTGCTTTCCAGATATTGCACTCTCTACAAATTGAAGGTTTGCGCTAACGCTGCATCAAGAGAGTCTATTGGCACCATTTTCCAATAGCATTTCCTCACTTTGTGTCTGTGTCACATTTTGGTAATTCTCACCACATTTGAAACTTTTTCATTATCATTATATTTGTTATAATGATTGGTGATCAGTGATCTTTGACGTTACTAGGACACACTGAAGCCTCAGATGAAAATTGGCATTTTTTAAACAATAAAGTATTTTTAATTATGTACATTTTTTTTAGATGTAATGCTATCACACACTTACTAGACTACAGTATAGTGTAAACATGACTTTTATATGCACTGGGAAGCCAAAAAAATTGATGTGACTCACTTTATTGCGATAGTCTGGAACCAACTGAAGTATCTCCAAGGCGTGGCTGTACTTCAAGAGGCTGACAGCCTGAGATAAAGAAGCCTATCAACAAACACAGCCATTTCTATGTCTGTGAGTCTATTTCTGTTTTGTAAATAAATTCATTTGTATCATTTTTTTAGATTGCACATATAAGTGATGTATGATATTTGTCTTTGTCTGACTTACTTCACTCAGTATGATAACCTCTAGGTCCATCCATATTGCTGCAAATGGCATTATTTCATTCTTTTTTATGGCTGAGTAATATTCCCTTGTGTATATGTACCACATCTTCTTTATCCATTCATCTGCTGATGGACATTTAGGTAGCTTCCATGCCTTGGCTATTGTATATAGAGCTGCTATGAACGCTGGGGTGCATGTATCTTTTCAAATTAGGGTTTTCGTCTTTTCCGGATATATGTCCAGGAGTGGGATTGCTGGGTAATATGGTAACTCCACAGATATAGAAAACAAACTTACGGTTACCAAAGGGGAAGGGGGGGTTAAATTAGAAGCTTGGGATTAACATATACACACTCTATATATAAAATAGTTAACCAACAAGGACCTACTGTATAGCACAGGGAAGTACACTCAATATCTTGTAATAACCTATAATGGCAAAGAAGCTGAAAAAGAATATATAAATATATATCTTTATATACATACAGCCATTTAACCAACTTCAGGATTAAAAGTCTCTTCATGATACTGAAAGTTTATGGTCACAAGTAAGCTTTCTGTACTTGAACTGAGTTTTACAGCAATCTGAAATCTAAAGGCTAATTAAATACAAACCTGTCTCCCTTCCCCAATTAACAGTTCTGTTTCAAAAAATAGAACTTCCTATGATTGTACACCCCACAGGATTCTACTTCATCCTCCTTTGCACCTGCTAACTAGATCAGAGGAAACCAAAATATTTCCAAGACATATACTTTACCTAAACCAGCTCCATATGAAACACTATATAAAGAACGGCTTTTTTTTTTTTTTGAGAGCCGCTGTTTGAAATCAAGGCTCTTTTTGCTTACACCAATGTTTAAATTTCAGAGATTGTCAAAGGAATTCATCTTTAAAACAAAAATCTTTGCAATTTCTCTTCTAAATATTTATCTCAAAGAAATAATCAGAGTCATGAAATGGTTTTTGCCCCAGGGTGTTCACTGAAGCATTATCTATAAGATATGGAAAGAGGGCTTCCCTGGTGGCGCAGTGGTTGAGAGTCCGCCTGCCTGCCGATGCAGGGGACACGGGACACGTGTTCGTGCCCCGGTCCGGGAAGATCCCACATGCTGCGGAGCGGCTGGGCCCGTGAGCCGTGGCCGCTGAGCCTGTGCATCCGGAGCCTGTGCTCCGCAACGGGAGAGGCCGCGACAGTGAGAGGCCCGCGTACCGCAAAAAAAAAAATAAAAAGATATGGAAAGAACAAAAACTTCCAACAACCTGGAATTAGTGAAATAAATTATGAAATATCCATTATATAGAATATCATGCAGTAATTTTAAATATTTTCAAAAATATCTGATTACATGAAAACATGTTCATAATATAAGTTAAAAGAATTGGATACAGGGGCTTCCCTGGTGGCACAGCGGTTGCGAGTCCGCCTGCCGATGCAGGGGACACGGGTTCATGCCCTGGTCCGGGAAGATCCCACATGCCGCGGAGCGGCTGGGCCCGTAAGCCATGGCCGCTAAGCCTGCGCGTCCGGAGCCTGTGCTCCGCAACGGGGGAGGCCACACAGTGAGAGGCCTGCGTACCGCAGGAAAAAAAAAAAAAAAAAGAATTGGATACAAACAGTATATACAGTATGATCCCAATTTTACAAATATCTAACGTTCTACACAGGAAACAGATGAAAAATATGAACAGGTGGTACAATTACGAGTAATTTTTATTTTTCTTCTTTATAAACCCTTTTGTTTTCTTCTCACATTTTTAAAGTAAAGTGGTCTTGTATTTTTTTAATCCAAAGTAAACTGATTAAAAAATATCCTAAGTACACACTACTTAAGACACTTTTCCAGCAGATTAAATATACCTATTTTTTTTGTTTTGTTTTCTGCGGCACTCGGGCCTCTCACTGTTGTGGCCTCTCCTGCTTCGGAGCACAGGCTCCGGACGCGCAGGCCCAGCGGCCATGGCTCACGGGCCCAGCCGCTCCGAGGCATGTGGGATCTTCCCGGACCGGGGCACGAACCCGCGTCCTCTGCATCGGCAGGCGGACTCTCAACCACTGCGCCACCAGGGAAACCCCTAAATATACCTACTGACTATTATAGCAATAGGATATACCCTAGGAATCATGTCTTATCATTTTCACCTCTGAGAAAACAATCTTAAATGGTAATTCTCCCTCACCTGAAATACAAGCACGAAGATGTCAAAAACAACAATAAGAAATGGCAAAAATGGGAATATGCAAGCAAGTAAAGAAATACAGGGAAAAAAGCTTAAAAATTACATTCGTCTATAAAGGACAATGTATTATTCAGTGTCAATAGCAGAATGTCAATCTGAGAGCAACACTATGTAATTAGAGCATATAATGTAGAATGCAATAATATGAATATTCAAAGATATTATGCTGCCCTCTCAAATTCTATTTTATAGAAAGTAAAAATTATATATATATACTTTTTATGTAAACAAGTATTATATATACATATAAATTTAAAACAGCTTAAGAGAATCAGAGTTGTATTTTCAATATATGGGTTACAAGATTACAAAAAAATGATTTGCTATTTAATCTGTTACAACACAGATGGTAGAAATAAGATCAGATTTTATAAAAGAAAATGATTTCTTTTAGCAAAGGGAAACATCTCTTCAGAACTAGTCATAGGATATCAGGTTATTTCAAAAGTCCTTTAACTCAAGGCTTTCTGCTTATTCCATTTTCATTAAGTACTATGACTTCACAAATGCTATTTTAACCAATGTTAGCAAACATAATTTTTTTTTTTTTTTTTGCGGTACGCGGGCCCCTCGCTGTTGCGGTCTCTCCCGTTGCGGAGCACAGGCTCCAGACGCGCAGGCTCAGCGGCCATGGCTCACGGGCCCAGCCGCTCCACGGCATGTGGGATCTTCCCAGACCGGGGCACGAACCCGTGTCCCCTGCATCGTCAGGCGGACTCTCAACCACTGCGCCACCAGGGAAGCCCAGCAAACACAATTTTAACACAATAAAAATGCATAATAGCACAAAGAATGACAGAGTTAAAGAACTATCATGTAATTGGCAAGATGACAATAGACAGTGAAAATTCATTCCAAGTTAATAGTTTTGAGGGTGGGGGTTGAAAATGACACCTCAGGGGCTTCCCTGGTGGCGCAGTGGTTAAGAATCCGCCTGCCAATGCAGGGGACACGGGTTTGAGCCCTGGTCCGGGAAGATCCCACATGCCACAGAGCAACTGAGCCCCGTGCCCCACAGCTACTGATTCTGCACTCTAGAACCTGCAAGCCACCACTACTGAGCCTGCGTGCCACAACTAGTGAAGCCTGAGAACTGCAACAAAGAGTAACCCCTGCTCGCCGCAACTAGAGAAAGCCCACGCACAGCAACGAAGACCCGATGCAGCCAAAAAAGAAAAGAAAAGAAAATGACCCCTCAGAAGTCATCTAGCCCAACATGTTGGTTTTTGAAATGAAGGCCTGCATTAACTTCACCGTTTCTTTTCTTTTCTTTTTTTTTTTATATGACAACAATAGCACAAAGGTTGAGAAGGAGAAATTGGGAGTATAATATTTTAATTGGGTTTTTTGTTTTCTTTTTTCTTTTTTTTTACATCTTTATTGGAGTGTAATTGCTTTACAATGGTGTTAGTTTCTGCTTTATAACAAAGTGAATCAATTATACATATACATATGTTCCCATATCTCCTCCCTCTTGTGTCTCCCTCCCTCCCACCCTCCCTAACTTCACCTTTTCTGTGTTAATGATGGCACGCCACTTAAACATAAGTTTATCTCCTCCATTATGCACTTTTCCATACCTGCATATGCAATTTAGAGTGCAATTATAAGGAGAAACATTTGATTTTTCATGCGTAATTGTACACAAAACCTCCTATTACAGGCAATCACAAAACTAAGAATGAAGTATGATAAGCCAAAGTATTTTGTAACCATTACCAATGAACGCCAAAATACTGCTCAGTAGTTACTTGGGAAAGGTTAAAAAAAAAAACAACCACCACCACATTAATGGCTTTTACAGGCTACTTGGCACAATATTTGAGGGAAAAAAATATAAGAAAGTATTACACATATAGGTTTTTATTCTCTTGTTATCATCCATTTCTCTTATTTTTTCATTACATTATGTCTGGCTTTATTTCTTCTTAGCTTGTAAAAGTGGACGGCTGGAGAACATTTACAGACAAGTAAAAATGTGGCAAGGCTTAAGTGGTGAGAATTCTACCATTTCTGTAAACTCTTATTAAAACTTTAGTGTTTCTATGATACACTACTACAGTATTTGAATTTGTATAGCACCTGTCTGCTGAAGAGCCAAGGCTTACATAGCTCATTTATCCTTTCAGCATGCCTGTGAAATACACAGATTGAAAACAGATGGCTTACAAATAAAGTAAAATCCAGATATGAAAACAGAGAACTTCCATGATTTACTGAAGATGGCCTGTCTGTGCAAACTGTAGAGGCCTAAAAGATCCTGGAGTCCACACTCAATGCCTTTTCCAATAAACAATACTACCTCCTTATCATCAAACAAATTTCTAGACCGTTAAGAGAAATTAAGCTTTGTCATAATATAAAATCAGTAAGTTTAATGTGCCAAAAATCCTTGATAAGGAATGATATAAATGGTACCTCTATATTTTAAAGAAATAACATTAGTCACAGAATAAGCCACTGGTGATCATCTTCCTGGATAGTCACCAATTTGCCTACAAGGTATTTAGCTTGGTTCAATACAGTTGCATTAAAATTGGGAAAAAAAATCAACTGATAAATATAACTGAAATAAGCCAGACTATATCTATATAAAAGATATATCTTATAAAAGAAAAAAAAAATCCCAGCAGACCAAAATCCTTGAGCCATGCCCTCATTTTGTAAATGAGAGAATGCGTGGTGTCTGGCACATGTATGTACTCAATGTTAGTTATCAACATAATAATCTTAAGTGACTTTCTCAAGGTCAAACTATGAGTCAGTGGCAGAGCCATGTTTAGAATCTAGTTCTTCTGAAGCAAGTCCAACATACGTCCCCCTTAGCATTGTAATTTTCATTTAACAGCAATGCTTTTTCATCCCTAAAACAGTTTATACTCACCAATATTTGTCTTTCAAGTGCTAAGAATAGGGCAAATTCAATGTTATTATGCATATTGAATTTTTGGAAACTGTCTCACCTCCATAACCACCATTGGCCCAAGTATTATCAGATCTTCTCCTGAGACTATTTCATGATCAGACAGTTTTTTATATTTCTAGGCCATAATTTTAACCAAAGCTCTCTCTCATCACTAAAAACAGCTAGTCGTGACCACTGGTATCTAAAAGACCTTCCAACAGTATAATGTAACCAAAAAACTTTTGAAACCTCCAACACAATGAACATACCTCATATGGTGTGTCACTCTCTAGAATAATTATAGACTCAAAACATGATCTAGCTGTTTTCTTCTAAACTGAGTTTTATTATTTTCACAGATTAAACTTTCCCCCTCTGGATTACTTTTCACCAAAAGAGCATGAGCAAGTACAAAATGATTCCAAAAACAGTTACCCAAGTTTTCATGTATTGATAGATGTTCATTTTCAATTTTATACCAGCTACTTTTGGAATCTGTACTAAACAGCAAAAACAAACAGTTTGGCATATTCATTCCACCTAGATTATAGCAATAGCAAATTCATGGATTTATCATATGTGCTAAGAATATTATGTCAGTAAATTTCTTGGAAAGGCAAGTAGAAATGCTTAAAACAATATGGAAAAATGGCAAGTGAATTTTCTCCCTTTTCTCATCAGTTTCACCGTAAAGAATCTCCTCAGTGCTCAAGCACCACGGCCAAGTTACTACCCCCTTCTTTTCTGTAACAGTCACGCTGTTTGCCTAGGAGCAAAATTTCATGGGGTTCCTAATAGTGCCCTGGATATTGACATTCTGCCAGTATAAACAGTCACAGTCAAGTCTAATGTGCTTGTAACCATTTGTAGAAGAGACTTAATCTCAACCCAAATATTACTCACTAGTTATAATTAATCCTTCTACCCAAAATGCATTAAGCCTAGACATTTTTAGCAATTGACTCTAAATGATGGCATCAGGCTAGACTAGAGACCTTGGACCTCAGTGTTGATTGTCTGTGTTAAATCAAGGCAGAGCATAATTTATTTGGCTCTCCCACCCCAGGTAAAGAGTTTGATAACTTTCTAGATCTAACTGTAGAAATTAAGAATTAGACTCATAATCCTCTAATTTTCATGAAAGCCTGGGTTCATTAGATCATATGACTAAAAAATGAAGTCACTAGTTGTAAATGAGTGGACACACCGAGACAATGAAAGACTGTGGTTGGAGAGCCTAGTGAGGATCCTGTTTTGACATGAGTTAATACTATTTTAAAAAGACCGTATCTCCCTACCACTTTAACCTAGTTGGATAGTTGTACTCTTCTTTTTTTAAGGTTAAATATTTGTTAGGAGTTCCATCTAAAATGATATTATCACCTCTCTTCCACTAGGGGGGGTCTATCTACCAGTGTAGTTAACTCCAATTAACTCAGGTGCAGTTTGAGTCCACTTCCAACTAATCTGTGCCACAAGGCTAGCCTTGTGGTCAGAACTATGTGCTTTAAAGTTGTTCTAGTTTTTAGGCTCAGAAACCCATGCACAGCATGAAAATGTAGTGCTCAAGTCATTCAGAGGTTGCTGCAGTAAGTAGACAAGGATTTTTGGCTGAAGCATACAAAGCCAAAATCTCTTAAATATTCCCAGTTTCATTTTTAGCTGCCCTAGTTGTTTTCAAGACTGAATACGTATCAGCTGGATCCATTTTTGTAACTAGGTAAAGCTTTTAAACTCTCAACCTCAGAGATTCCTCTGCCCATTTCTACACTCTGCAATATATAATCTGAGTAGCAAAAACTGCCATGTTTTTCCAACAGCAACCTTAACTTGGGCCACTGGGGTGGGTATTGGTCATTATGGGAGTTGTTTCTGTGGCCTCTCATTATTCTACTAAAGTACTGACAGGCAAAAACCCAACTAGCTCGACTTCTTAAATTTAGTGTTCACTGTTTTCCTGCCTGATTTCTGATCCAATTAATTCCAAACCACAATAACTGATGGTTAATTTTAGCCAAGAGATTATCCACCACCTTCAAGCAGATGCCTAATAAATATAGAGAACAGTTCAACCGGAATATAGGCCAGACCCAGGGACATGGGCAAAGCCTAATTTTTTAAAAAACACTATCTTATGGGATATGGCTTCAAATCTATCATTTAGGAATGAAATAGGGCATGAATAAATGGACGATTTTTCTAGAAAATAATTAGTAAGATATTTTTAAAATTTAGAAAAGCCATAACTAGATTGAAGGGCCACAGGGGAGATATATATCCCAGCACAAACATATTTCAAGTCCTTATTTTAAAAACAGCTTCCGTTTTTTATTTTGGATAAAATCTGAGCACCAAATTCCCTTTCTGTTCCCCTCATCCAAATCCAAGTAGAACTCCCTTGAGTAGAGGCTAGTTCACACCGCCCCCTCCCCATTTTTGTCACGGTAGTTTTGGGAAAATGAACTTCAGCCATTACATTCCAGTTTTAAAGTCAAAAGAAGCCATGTGACCATTACCCTAGGGGCATCAGAGACTTGGGGCATGTGATGCCAATTGACATATGTGGGGCTTCGGCCACTATGTTGGAATTCACTGTAAATTGGATCTTCAGGATCAAGTTTAAGCTCCCAAATACACTGTGACATCTTGTAAAGCGGAGCGTGCGCTTACCTCTCAGTAAGTTTTTAATTTCACCTAGGTTTTCTACCTACTGTGCAGCCAACCAGGCTCTCTTCCCCACCCCCCATCCCTGGTAACAGGTCGGGCACCCCGAGCATCCAGTCTATCTGATCCTAAACGGCGAGGCTCTCCAACCCAGTTAGTTCTAAACTCAACCTTGAGTACCACCCGGCATGTTGTGCAGATCGGGTGTGGAGCAAGAATTTGCGTCGCGTACAGGAAATGTCAGAAAGCATTAAGCCCACTCCACCTCCCAGGTTGGGATCTTCTGCCCTGGAGCCTGGCCGTCGGAGCCGCCAGCACATTAGAGCAAGTAGCAGCAGCGGCGGCGGCAACTCTGGGACTGGCGAGAAGCCCGGGCGGGGGTGGTCGGCGTACCCCGGCCTCTCATTAGACCGGTAAGTACTGCGAGTGAGGAAAAGTAAACACCAGCAAGTGCAGCTCTGTGGGAGGAGGGGGATGTTGCCCTCGCCCCCTGCCCCGTCGGCTCTGCCTCCCGAGGAGCCTCGGGAGGTGCCAGGCGGCAGCTGCCCCGACCGCGCGCTCGAGGCTGCAGAGCCAGAGGAGCTGAGAAGGGAGCAGACGGGCGGCGCGGGTTCTGGGGAGAGGAGAACGGAAAGGTACTGCCCTAATGGCCCGGAGATGTCCTGCTACAGAAAGGAAAAAAGTGCTTACTCATAGGGAGACGCGGTGAGATAGCGATTCGCTCGTTAATGGCAAGGGAAGCAGGCGGCAGGCAGGCAACTGGAGCCTCGTTCCTTCCCTGGGCCACAGCACCCCGTGGAGCCCGGGGGCCGGGGTGAGCCCGTGAGGTCACCCGAGGAGGGCGAGCGGGGGCTGGAGGCGTCGCCGGCGACCGGCTCCGGGATTTCCTGAGTCCGGAGCCGGCGGAGGAGGGGGGAGGAGGGTGGCAATAGCTGAAGAAGGACGACAGAGGGAAGTTAGGCGCTCGGTTTCCACTTCGGGGCCAACGCCACGGAAGGGGAGAAGGGCAAGGGCTGGCGTCAAGGACTCCAGCTCAAGTTTGGCAACAAGTTAAGAGCAACTAGTGAGAAAGCACCATCTCTCCAGTGAAGAGCAGAAAACGTGTTTGCGGCGGGCGGTGGTCGTGGGGAACACTCGGTCACTCCCACCCGTCCTTGATGTGAACGATCGCTTTGGCGCCCAAGGTCTAGGACAGAAATTTCTGCAGCCTCCCTCTCAGTCCCCCGCCTCCCGTGCCAGGCACGTTCCTGCCGAGGTTCCCGGAGATGCTCTGTCCTGGACCCACTCATGCCCACGCCCAGGGATCCCGCTCCCCTCGTGCCCTCCCGCGCCTGCAGAGCACTTACATAAAGTCGCAGAGTACCGGATCTGGCCAGACAGCCTCCAACCGACGCACTCAGAGAACTTCTGCTGCTCGGAATTTTTGCGGCTGTCGTTCTAAAGCCAGCGCTCCCTCCCCTTCTGCCAGCCCCCTCCTCCCCTCGGCCGCCGCCATTGGCTCCGGTGGTGCTAGCAGTCGGCTGGGAACCAGGAAGGGGATTGGGCCACGAGCCTGTCACATCAACTGGGTGGGGAGTTGGGAGAATTGTCACCGGGATGGGCGCCCTGGAAGGATGGGGACTGTTAACTCTGCGGCTGGGAGCGGAGATTGGTCCTCCGCTCTTGTTTCTTCCCCTCCCTGGCTATGAAGAGATTAGAAGTCCTCAGAGCCTGGCTCGGGGACCACGTTCCAAAAAATCGTGTGGAATAAACGAAGAGATGAGAATGTTGGAGCGAGAGTTTGAACATCACCAAGTCCCCATTTAAGTCTCTGGAGAGTACAGTTTCAACCCAGAATCGTAAAGAGAATCTCGGCATGGGAACGGACTAGTAATACTAGTACTTAGTTTCTTCTGCTCCAATCAGCCTGCGTGCGGAACAACGCAGAGGGAAAACCTCAGCAATCTTCCCTTTCCAACGAGGTCTAGGGAGCTGATATATGGACAGGATGAGGCTCTCATGTTTTTGGCTTCGTGCCCAAGTAACTTGTTGACCAAAATCACCTGTCTGGTCTGTTTGTCCATGAGGAAAGGAATGAGAGGTGGAGGTGAGAAGGGAAGGTGGAAATAACGTGGTTCCCACTCGTTTGACTGGAAATGGATGTCAATTTTCATCAGTCTCCTTTCACCAGAGAAAACTTGGAGACATGCTCCTGCTTCCCAGAGGACCCTTTCTTCTTCTTGGCCTCTGTGTCATAATTGACCTCTTTCATTAATATGCGTGGAGGTTTCCCTTCCTTATTGTGCATTCCAATCCTTTGGCTCACTACAGGTCCAAAATCAGCTCCAAGGACCAGAGGCTGACAGATTCTCCAGGGTCAGGTCAAGAGACTGGCTTGTGGCACAGCTGTAGAAGAGAAAGGCCAAGCCCCTTCCTGTTTCAGTCACAACCATTTTTTTCAGGAAATGTGTGCTTGGCAAGTTCTTTAAGAATTAAAAATTGGTTCAGTTACTTCTCATTTTATATGCACTACGAAAATTGCTAAATTAAGAGTGGCCTGGGGACTTCCCTGGTGGTGCAGTGGTTAAGAATATGCCTGCCAATGCAGGGGACACGGGTTCAAGCCCTAGTCCAGGAAGATCCCACATGCCACGGAGCAGCTAAGCCCGTGCGCCACAACTACTGAGCCTGCTCTCTAGAGCCTGCGAGTCACAACTACTGAAGCCCGTGTGCCACAGCTACTGAAGTCCATGCACCTAGAGCCCGTGCTCTGCAACAAGAGAAGCCACCACAATGAGAAGCCCACGCACCGCAAAGAAGAGTAGCCCCCGCTAACCACAACTACAGAAAGCCCGCGTGTAGCAACGAAGACCCAATACAGCCAAAAATAAATAAATAAATACATACATTAAAAAAAAAAAAAGAGTGGCCTGGGACTTCCCTGGCAGTCCAGTGGTTAAGACTCAGCGCTCCCAATGCAGGAGGCACGTGTTCCATCCCTGGTCAGGGAACTAAGATCCCGCATGCCTCAGGGCGCGGTCAAAAAAAAGAGTGGCCTGAAAATCGAATGATCTTGTCAAGGAACCCTCACTTCATCTGCGATTATGAATTTCCTTAGAGAAATTAACCTATAGTGAGTGCCGGCGCTTCTTGAATGGGCAGAAGAGGGGAGTTCATATACTGCCTAAAGGCTACACTAGCAGAGAAGGAATTGGCACTGGGAAAAAGGCTCATTAAATATTAATTAATGATTAACCAACTGGGAGAACATATGAAAGGCACAGAAAGGTGAAAAAGAAATGAGAGAGCAATCTGGCTATCGGAAATATTAAATTTCTGGTATGAGAGATTTTGTACTGGGTCACGTTTGGGTCAGCACAAAAATACTGATTTCAACATGTTCATGTCGTGTGGACTGTGAAGTGTACCGCCACACACATTTACAAGAGGATCCACAGTGAGATTTCTGGCTTTCAGTAATTGGCCCAAGGTTTGGTATGGTTTCTGGAATTCTTTACACAAAATTTCTAGATACACTAATACAGTACTTCCGTTTTCTACATTTTATGGCGTCTGTTAAGTCGCCACTGAAGAGCTTCCACCTGCTTTAAAACTTAAATTTACAGACTTAGAATGTCTGTATGAAGGGACTGTGCAAGCTAAATTTTCGAGTATGGATATATTTGTCTCAATTACTTAACTTAGTATTCTATTTTAGTTTATTTTTCAAGTGTTAGAATTTAGAATAAGTCAAAATATTAAGAATCCTATGCATATGCTATTTACACTTTCCTGTTGTTTTTTTTTTCAAAAAAGCTTACATAGAAACTTTATTTACTAACACTGAGGATGTCAGAATTCAGTAAGAGTTTGTGGTCAAGAAATGTCACTTTAATGGAAGTACAGTGGTCACAGTTTCAAAGCCCCAGGGTGCCCAGGTAACGGCACTGTGTCTCAGTGCCTCGGTAGTTTCCAACAGATAAAACTTGCCCTATTTGGATGCTGGTTGAGATTCCTGTTTAACAAGCTCAACAACGTACAACTCCATTTTAATGAATACTGCTATGATAGCCATCTTGATGTAACTAAGCTACTCTTGTGTTACCCAAAATCTAAAAGTCCTTTTCAGAGGCTAACATTTTGCTCTAAGAAAGGAGTCTCAGACTCAAAGCTCTATTCAAACTGCATTTCTTTCTGATCTTTCACACCATCAATTTAAGCCATACAGGATCATTCACAAAGTAACCCAAAGTTGGTAGTTTTCCTATCTATATATTAAGAGGCTTGCAGGGACTTCCCTGGTGGTCCAGTGGGTAGGACTCTGTGCTCCCAACGCAGGGGACCGGGGTTCCATCCCTGGTGGGGGAACTGGATCCTGCATGCATGCCACAGCTAGGAGTTTACATGCTGCAACTAAGAAGGCTGGCTGCGGCAACTAAAAGATCCTGTATGCCAGAACTAAAAGATACCGTGTGCCGCAACTAAGACCCGGCACAGCTAAAATAAATAAATATATAAATATTTAAAAAAAAAAGAAGCTTGCACAGCTGGTCTTCAGGGTCCCTTTCAGAAGCTCAAAGGCAGATCATAGGGCCTAATTCATCTTTTAAAAATTGAGTTATAATTAACATACATTATATTAGTTTCACATGTACAACATGTTGATTTGATATTTTTATATGAGATGATCATCACAATAAGTCCAGTTACCATGAATCACTATACAAGTTGTTATAATATTATTGACTATATTCCATATGTGTACATTACATCCCTGTGACATTTATTTTATAGCTGGAAGTTTGTACCTTTTATTCCCCTTCACCTATTTCACTCATTCCCCCATGCCCCCTCCATTCTGGCAACCACCAGTTTGTTCTCTGTATCTCTGAGTCTGTTTCTGTTTTGTTTTGTTTGTTCATTTGTTCTGCTTTTTAGATTCCACATATAAGTGAAGTCATACAGTATTTGTTTTTCTCTATCTGGCTTATTTCTCTTAGCATAATACCCTCCAGGTCCATCCATGTTGCCACAGATGGCAAGATTTCATTCTTTTTTATGGCTGAGTAATATTCCACTGTATGTATGTATATCACATCTTCTTTATCCACCCCTCTATTAATGGGTACTTGGGTTGCTTCCATATCTTGGCTATTGTAAATAATGCTGCAGTAAACATAGGAATGCATATATCTTTTCAAATTAGCGTTTTTGTTTTCTTTGGATAAATACCCAGAAGTGGAATTGCTGGACTGTATGTTAGTTCTATTTTTAGTTGGTTTTTTTTCTTTTTTTTTTTTTTTGCGGTAAGTGGGCCTCTCACTGTTGTGGCCTCTCCCATTGCGGAGCACAGGGTCCAGACGCACAGACTCAGCAGCCATGGCTCACGGGCCCAGCCGCTCCGCGGCATGTGGGATCTTCCCGGACCGGGGCACGAACCCGCGTCCCCTGCATCGGCAGGTGGACTGTCAACCACTGCGCCACCAGGGAAGCCCTATTTTTAGTTTTTTGAGGCACCTCCATATTGTTCTCCATAGTGGCTGTATCAATTTACATTCCCACCAACAGTTCAAGAGGGTTCCCTTTTCTCCACACCCTCTCCAGCATTTACTGTTTGTAGGTTTTTTGATGATGGCCATTCTGACCATGTGAGGTGATAGATACCTCACTGTAGTTTTGATTTGCATTTCTCTAATGATTAGTGATGTTGAGCATCTTTTCATGTGTTTGTTGGCAATCTGTATATCTTCTTTGGAGAAATGTCTATTTAGGTCTTCTGCTCATTTTTGGATTGGGTTGTTTTTTTTTTTTTGATATTGAGCTGCATGAGCTGCTTGTATATTTTGGAGATTAATCCTTTGC
>RJWK010043673.1:0-18664 GCA_004363435.1 Platanista minor
CTAGTTGAACACAGGTTCTCTAGACCACAAGGATGCTAGTTGAACACAGGTTCTCTAGACCACAAGGATGCTAGTTGAACACAGGTTCTCTAGACCACAAGGATGCTAGTTGAACACAGGTTCTCTAGACCACAAGGATGCTAGTTGAACACAGGTTCTCTAGACCACAAGGATGCTAGTTGAACACAGGTTCTCTAGATCACAAGGATGCTAGTTGTCTGTGCTTTGTAGCTCAGGACTATGAAGCAGCAGGATTAACAATGACATGCAGGACTCACCATAATCAGCCTCAAGGGCTGTGTCGAGAGCGGGACTGCACTGCAATGGCAGTGTTGTGCTTCCGTCAAGGTCGAATGCATGTGCTTGGTGGGTCCTAGCTGGGGGTGGGGGAGGTAGAAGTGAGATGTGTGTTGTGTGTGTTTGGGGGACAGAGAGACCAAGCTTGATCACCTGTGATGCCTGAGCCAGTTAGGTGAACCATCTACTAGAGGCTGCAGGAGAGTTGCAGTTAGAAAGCTGTTGCCATGGAGTGGTAGGAGGAGACCATGGTGTCTGTCCACCACCCAGTCTTCCATGGGAAAGAGAAGGAAAATGCAGTTTCACAGAAGTGTCTCCGTGCTAGCTCCTCATATTATGTATGGCAGACACTGCTAATATCCACCTTTCTGGAAGAGACACACTATGTTCCTCTACTCACACAGAAAAATAGCCTGTGACCAGATGTGTGGGTTTTCTACACCAAGCAATTCTGCCAGTAACTGCCTGAGTTAGTGCAAATCCCACAAGTAAAAGTCCCACAAGACTGCGCCCCACTTCAGACACCAACTGCAAATAGTGGGTCCCCAGGTGACTCACAAGATCTGCCCGACTTGGCTACAAGTGGGAGGGTCCCATGATTCCCTCTAGGTTTCCATCATTTGCTAGAACAGTTCACAGAATTCAGGGGAACCCTTACGGATGTTTACTGGTTTCTCATATAATAAGGGATATGATCAAGAATACAGATGATCAGTCAGATGAATATATACACAGGGTGAGGTCTGGAAGGGTCCTGAGTACAGGAGCTTCTGTTCTTGTGGAGTTGGGGTGCACCACCCTCCCAAAACATAGATCTATTCACCTGCCCAGAAACTCTCCAAATCCCATACTTTGGGGATTTTTCTGGCAGCTTCATCATGTAAGCATAAGACTAAATATTAGCGGGAACTGGGGAAGAGACAAATATATATACATTTCTTATTATTTCACACCAACCTAATTCCCATTCCTTCACCCTTTATTACTCAGAGAATTACAATTTTGTTCCAGGAGCAGCCCAAATAAATTTCATTCACAGTAACCCTTGCTTTTAGAGATGATCATATGACAAATCACAGTTCTGACCAAAGAGAAATAGTTAGAAGTCTACTGAGGATTTCTGGGAAAGTTCTGGTCTCCTGATTTCATGCCTCTCCACGGTAGTTTACAAGAGTGGCCACAGATTCCCAATGCTATACTTTCAGAATTGACTTTGCAACTCTTTCCGTCAAGAGGCAGAGACTATTCCTCCACTCCTTGACTCTGGATTGTGATTTGCTTTGGCTAGTGCACAATAACAAATAAGATAAACCAAAACAGAATGGAGGTTGCCGTCTCTGGCTGCTCTGGAAAACCTGAGACTGCCATGGGAAGACACCAGGGCTGGCCTGCTGAATAATAAGAAACATGTGGCCCAGGTACCTCCGTTGCTCTGGCCAACAGCATGCCAACTACCAGAGTCATAAATGAGCCATGCTAGATCATCCAGCCTTCAGGGAACCTGCCTTGCAGCTGCATGGCTGAGCCCAACAGAAGTCAGAGGAGCTAGCCCAGACCTGAGGAACTACTCAGCTGACTGACAGAGTGGCAGTTGTTTCAAGTCACTAGATTTTGGGCTTTATTACCCAGCAAAAGCAAATGGATGTATACCTCTTCCCCAGATCACTGTCTTCTTCCTACCTGGAATGTGGACGTGAGGCTAAATATGGAGCAACTACCTTTGCACCCAGGGGGATGAATGCATTTCAGAAAGATAGAAGGGGCCTGGTACACCGATGATGTTGTAGAACTAATGGGTGTAACATCGTAGGACTACCTGCCTCCAGACTCCATGTTTTGTGAGAAAAATGCAATCCTATGTGATTAAACCATTTGTATCAGCTAGTTCTTAGTTGCAGACATTGGAATCTATTTCAGGTAATTTGGGTAGAAAGTGGTTTATTAAAAATACACTAGTTAGCTTATAGAACCTTTAGAAATTTAGAAAACCAGTCTATATTCTCCTTAACCAGGAAAAGAGCAGCCAGATACAACAGAGCCAAGAGAAAAGCCTAACGACCATGCAGGACTGTCTAGTGGAAAAGCAAGTTCACAGCCTCACGCTCCCTGTACCTATGTTATTAGGGAATGGACACCAAAACATCCTCCATGGCCACCCTGGAAGAATGGATTAATGTCTGTACTCTGTCTGTCTGTACTCTCCACATGTAGCTACTCCACTCTGCTCACCTGTGTCTCAAACCCTCATGCAAGACCTCATCTAGTTGGTAGAACCATGTGTTTTATTCACTTCCTCTTCACCCAGTTGGTGAGGGAGGGGTTCCTGCTCCAGGGTTATGAGGGCGGCTGAACTCATGACACCAACACTGGACAGGTGAGGTGGACAGCAGTTTCTTAGTCCCATGTACTCACAGTCCGGGTGAGGAGGACACTACACACCATGCAGGACCACACAGGTGCTGCACTCAGGAGCGGAGTGAACAAGCAGGAGCTGTGTGAGGCAGGCTTTGTAGTAACAAGAGGGTGAGGTGACCCCTGCTTCCCAGGGGAGGATGTGATTGGTGTGCTGAGTAATTCATAGACTGCAGGAAGCTGAAACCCAGAACTCAAGGATATGCAGGCACAGTGGTCCCCGTGATAGGAAAGGCTGTTTGGCTAAGGGAACTTATCCACTGAGGCAGAATGGGCAGAGACTTGAGATTAGGCTAATTTTACCTGATATCAAGGCTGCACGTAATAGTAAATCTAAATTCAGGCTTATGCCATACCATGTCTCAAGCAAGCACCCTAGCTGGAGGAAATTTGGGAAATGTAATTTTAGTTTCCTATTCTCAGGAAGGCAAGCTAAAGGGGGTTGAAATAAGTGATGGGGGAGCAATAGTCTACCTCTTTGTTATCCAACATCTATATACACCCTTCTTTCCATAATTAAACTTTTAGATAACAACCTCAGCCACAACAGCATGCACCTACCTGATGTCATGTAATTGTCCTTACACAAATGAAAATGCACTTACCTTCTCCCTAAAAGGAAAAATTCAAAGTCTCATTGGTCAGTGCCTCCACCTCTGCATGATATGTATTCCTTCTCTAACACAGACACAATCCTCTCTAGCTACCCAGTAGCCTGGGGAATAATTAAATAGTAGGGGGTGGGAGGGACTTCCCTGGTGGTCCAGTGGTAAAGAATCCGCCTTCCAATGCAGGGGATGCGGGTTCGATCCCTGGTGGGGGAACTAAGATCCCACATGCCGCAGGGCAACTAAGCCTACATGCCACAACTACAGAGCCCACGCACCACAACTACAGAGCCCACGCACCCTAGAGCCCACGCGCCACAACTAGAGAGAGAAAACCCGCACGCCACAACTAGAGAAAAGCCCACACACTCCAACTAGAGAGAAGCCCAAGTGCCACAACAAAGAGACCACACGCCGTAACCAAAGATGCTGCATGCCTCAACAAAGATCCCGTGTGCTGCAACTAAGACCCGATGCAGCCAAAAAAACCCAAAAACAAAAACAACAATAATAAGGCAAATAAATAAATAGTGGGGAAAAGGGAGGGGAAAATTGTAAATACACACTCCTACACACTCACACACTCTTACTCACTCACATATACATCAGAGAAAGGAAGAAAACATAGGTAGCCACTATAGTATCTTCTGCAACTAGCAGCAAGCAGTGACAAGAGGGTTTAGCAGTGCCCAGTAGAAGTGCCAGTGGTGCCATGCAGATGCGATGATGCCAAATGGACATGGTGCTATGTAGAGAGGCCAGGAGCAGAGAAAGGAGAAAAGGGGAGCTGAACAGATTGTACAGAAGCACATATGGGACCAGCCAGGGCTTCTGGAAATACCAGAGGGAGAATTTTTGCAGGGGTCTGTGTTCCTGCATTATAAGTGAGACAAAACTTATAGAGGAAGAAAAGCAAAATGCATGTTAAAGAATTAAAAAGACATAGTCATGCCACAAGAAATTAATGTCCAGTGGGAAGACAATTATTCAACGCACAAAATACCTACAGGGAAAATACACGTAGTATAAGATTAAGGATGTCCTAGTTCTATAAGTACTGAGATAAGGCAGGAAGGTAGGAAGGGGCTGATCTGGAAAAGACAACGGATCACCATGCTGTTCAATGGCTTGTACAGTGCTACTTCTGTGTTCTCAGAGGGGACAAGAGCTACCAAGGCCCAGAGAAGTTAAGTGACTTGCTTTAGGTCACACAGGTAGTGAGTAACGGGCAAGAATCCTTCATTATAGCACACCATGGCAAACCATCATGGACTGACTTGTAGGAAATAAGTCTATGCTGGTTTCCCCTTGCAGTTTTTACTCTCCTCTCAAAGAGCTACTGGGTATTTTTGATTAAGTCATTGGATTTCCTCGTGCCCCCAAGTAGGCAAACTTCCCCAACTAGTTATCTGTTTCTCAGCTGAACTTTTCTGGCTAATAATAAGAAAAAAGGTAATTTCTGTTATAATAGTATCTTATGTGCCGTGTGATGGAAAGAATGCATAAGCGGAAGTCAGGAAACCTGAATTCTTCTCCTGGCTTCATCAACACCTACAGGGGGATTTCAAGCAAGTCACTTCATCCCTGTGGGCTTCTGTTGTTTCATCTGTAAAATGAAGGGTTTGGCTTAGATCAGTGGCTTCCCCGTAGTTCTTGACCCTTAAGATTACATGGTAGCGGGGCTTCCCTGGTGGCGCAGCGGTTGAGAGTCCGCCTGCCGATGCAGGGGACGCGGGTTCGTGCCCCGGTCCGGGAAGATCCCACATGCCGGGGAGTGGCTGGGCCCGTGAGCCATGGCCACTGAGGCTGCACGTCCGGAGCCTGTGTTCCACAACGAGAGGGGCCACAGCAGTGAGAGGCCCGCGTACCGCAAAAAAAAAAAAAAAAAAAAAAAGATTACATGGTAGCCCCCAAGGAACAGATAAGAGGGAGCCCAAATGAGCAAGACTTCAAGCCCCCTATTCCACTTCAGTTTTATATAGTGAAGTTCTTAGGGAAAAAAAAATCATCTAGAGAATTGCCCACTAATAATCTGTGATTCCAAGGCATTTGGTTAATGGTTCTAAAGATAGCTCCATGTGTCCACCTTCCTCAAGTGAGTAAAATTTTGGATGGACTAAAAATAACAAATGCTAGTTTGACTTCTGGTTATTTTTCAGAATGGCACAGAGATAGTGGACTGAGAAAAATGTTTTGTGAGTAGGGAATTATTTTGCTTTCCTGACAAGATTTATTACATAAGCATGTTTTGTCCTTAGGAGCACCAGCCCCCGTGTGAACACTATTTCACTGTAGGTACATAAACTGGAAGATTCGTATAGGCTGGGACCACAGTGTCTAGCGTGGAAATTGTCAGAACCTTCTAAAAAGTCAGTGGGAAAGATGAGAGAGTTTCTTGTTTCCTCCCCTAGAATTTTAGCCATATTAGGAATTTATTTAGTTATAAATACCCTATTACTATGACAATGAAGTCAATTAGACTACAGATAACATTTAAAAGAGAATTTCTAGGTGAGTGAATACACCCAACTTTAGTCCAGAACAGCTGTTCAATGGTCTGTTAATAGAAGAGCCATAAGAAAACAGAGATTCTCAAACTATGTTGATTGATACTAAAGAAAAATTGTTCCAGATGCTCAGACTTTTAGCTAATGAAATAAAAACAATGATACGTGGAACACAAAGTAAAACTTAGGAAATACGGGAATCAAGATAATTGGAATTTTTGTTTGTTTATAGACGAGGGTGCCATTAGGACTGTCTTTAAGTGAATGAAGATGTTTTGTGAATTAAATCCTTCCATATCATTTCCTATATTCCTAAAAGAACAAGAAGGAAATGGACTTATATTTAGGAGAAAAGATCTTGATTTGTTAACGGAAGTGAATTGAGATGATTTTATTTTATTTTTTTTGGTAATAAAACACTAGGGTGGCCAAAATAAGGTCACCCTCAGACCTCTTGCCATCTGGCCATCTGTCTTGGACATTTGCCCATTTAAAGGCAAGTGGTCGGAGAAGAGAATTGTTATGATTTTGGTAACTGTATATGGAATATGTATAGAAAGTGAGCTGGTAGAATTATTAGCAGTATATCACATCTGTAAAATGTTTGATGCTTTTAAACATCCCTTTCCTATACCTGATGTAATTTGGGTTGTGGGAAAGGTTCAGAGGTAGCATTCCCTGGTGCAGGAGAAGGATCTGAAACAGGCCCAGAAGAGGTGAGGAGCCTTACCGCCACACAGAAGTGAGAGACCGGCCCTGTTCTCTGGGCCACCCACGTGGCCCCAGGCATTGCCACAGGAGAGAGACCAACTAGCAGGGGTAGCTCTGGGGAGAATGATGGACTTGAAAAAGCATTGGGAGAGATGGAGGAAAGGCATCATCTGGTGAAGAATGGCTGGATGCTAAGATGTGTCTAAGATGGGGATTGTTACCTCAGAGAACAGTTTTTGGGACCCGCCTTCACTTATGAGGTCCACAGACTCTGGAAGGCTTCCTCTCAATAACTCACATCACCTGGGTGGACAAAAAGGCCCACCAGCAACTTATTTATTTATAACAAGAGTAATCACTTTCCCCAGCTATTGGAGGGCTTCTGTCCATACAGGGCTGATGATTGTGTGTAGGAGTGTAGAAGCTGGGGACAAATTACTGGAGCCACCAGGCTGGGAAGGGTGACCGGGGCCTGACCGTGTTGCAAATCAGAATAAAACTCCTGTGAAGGTTTTTAACCATCTGCCCTTGCTGGGGCTCTCAAATCTTTTTTCTTCACTGAGGCTCAAAACCAGTTCTCAGCAGTCCTGTGTACATGCTCATATTCTATTCCTAGAATCAAGGTGTCTGGTCACTGAAGTACCTATAAGAAGGTTATTTGGTGACCATAGAATCAGATAGAGCTTGGAGAAATAGATCACAGAAAACTTTATAAAATATATCTACACCCCAGCCCTATATCTCTGGTGATTACCTCTACTAGCATCCCTCAGGTACCATATCCCTCTCCCCTGATAGGGCTGAAGGTACCAGATAATTCTGCCCTTTGAACTGTATATTGTAATGTTGACCATACTACACCCACTCCCCCATTCAATGGCCCATACTTTCTTTAAGCACATTAATATTGCTTTTATTCCTCTTCAGTCCAGGATACTTAATAATCGTATTGATGCCACTCTCAGAAAAGGACCGTAAGGGACACCAATGTGTCTGAAGGCTGGGGGTCCCAAGTACAACAGAAGGGGCCCCAATTGACCAGATCAAGTCTTGGAGACCAACAACAGCAATAAATGACTCTATATGCCTTAACATCTGATCTTCTCCTTGATACATTAATTTTCCTTTGAACAAAGCAAAGAGCCATGTTGCCAGAGAGCTGCCCTCCAACACCACCTCCCATCTTCCTCACCGCCAGCAAATTTCTAGCCGTGGCTTAAGGGTCCACAGGGGCTGCAGCTGTAGGACACAGTTATACTTTCTCTTCTTTCCTTTCCCACCCATGGCTCACTTGGTCTGACCTTGCTTTGACCTTGATGTGACTACTTTGAGCCTCACCATCCCATCCGCAGAAGGGGGCCTTAGACATGACCATCTCAAAAATCTTTGCCTGGGCTTCCCTGGTGGCGCAGTGGTTGAGAGTCCGCCTGCTGATGCAGGGGACGCGGGTTCGTGCCCCGGTCTGGAAAGATCTCACATGCCGCGGAGCAGCTGGGCCCGTGAGCCATGGCCACTGAGCCTGCCCGTCTGGAGCCTGTGCTCCACAACGGGAGAGGCCATGACAGTGAGAGGCCCGCGTAAAGCAAAAAAAAAAAAAAAAAAAATCTTTGCCAACTCTAGATTCTCAGAAAGATTCCCTCAGGAAAAAGAATCCAAAGTTAAGTATTCCATAAATCAGTATTGGCTTTTGTTTCTGTTCTTTCTCTTTATTCTGTAGCTGCCAAGTCATTTTCTAGGTATTTGAAACTGAGTGAAAACATTTCCTAGTGGGTTTAATCTCAGTTGCTCTCTGTGTATTTTTTTATTACGCACTTACCCAGGGGTCAGTCTCTGCAACTGTCCCCCAGGCACAAGTGTCCTTTTAATTCTCAGAAGCTTGGCAACCCACGTAAAGTACTCTAATTAAAGATGTGCATTTTGAGAAAAGTTTGAAGTCATACCCACTCATGGTGGAAGAAAGGATCTCTGTTAAATTCACCATGGACATGAGAATGAATCTCATTGTTAGAAAGAGATTTCCTACTCTTCCAGTCCTGACTCTGGACTTCAGAACCCTCTCCAGGCATTGGAATTTCAGAGTATTAGCCTCATGGGCCCTAAGTATGACCTCCATCTACCATCTGTTAGATTCTCCACACAGGGACTCAAGTCAGTTTACATGCCCTGGGGACCTACTCTGTGTCTGGCCCAGTTCACTGAGGACCCAAAAGCAAGGGTTCAGGGCTCAGGCTCTGGGTGAGTCAGATGTGATTAGGTCCAGGTTCTAGACTGCACTAACTTCACAACCTCTGTGAACGTCAGCGCCTTCATCTACAAAACAGATGGCACTTGCCACGTGGGGTTTTTGTGAGTCGTCCATGAGGTAACACATGCAAAGCACCAGCACAAGTTCTGGCCCCTAGGAAGCCCTTAATCAGGGTAGTCACCATAATGGCTAGAAAGAGGAAAAATGAAAGATTCCTTATTCGACAGGAGTTAACCACGAGTCTTCTACATTCCAGGCACTGTGCTAGGACACTGGATATGCACTGGTAAACAAAGGCATGAGAGCTGTCCTCATGGACCTTGCAACCTGGTGGGAGATACAGTCTATACAAAACAAACCAACGTGGACATATATAATAAGTTGCGGTGGGTGCTGTGAAGGAATGAACTGGGACCTCAGAAGGCTTGGGAAGATAATATGGGCAGAACCACGTGGGCTTGGAAGAGAAGAAAGGGAATCCATAGCGTAGGGACTAAGTACTGTCATGGGTATGGGTGCTGGAGCAGTCTTCACAGGAGCAAGGAGCCCCAGAGACGGAAACAGAGTCCATCAGAAGAAACTTGCTTTTTGTTCCATTATTGGCTCACCACATTTTAAAGTGAGGGCATTTATCAAAATCATCCAGCCCAAATCTTTTATTTTACAGATGGGCAAACTGAGGCATGGAGAAGTAAGGTGCTTCTAGTCATATAGTGAGTTAGTGAAACAGCAAGCTTTGGAATCCTCGGGTTTTTGGGTTTTTTTTTTTTCTATAACTACTTCATACTTTTTCTTAAATATATCAGAACATACAGGGTTTTTTTTAAAGGACATATACCCTGAGAAAACCATCATTCAAAAAGAGTCATGTACCACAATGTTCATTGCAGCTCTATTTACAATAGCCAGGACATGGAAGCAACCTAAGTGTCCATCAACAGATGAATGGATAAAGAAGATGTGGCACACATATACACTGGAATATTACTCGGCCATAAAAAGAAATGAAATTGAGTTACTTGCAGTGAGGTGGATGGACCGAGAGTCTGTCATACAGAGTGAAGTAAGTAAGAAAGAGAAAAACAATTACCGTATGCTAACACATATATATGGAATATAAGAAAAAAAAAGGTCATGAAGTACCTAGGGGTAAGATGGGAATAAAGACTCAGACCTACTAGAGCATGGACTTGAGGATATGGGGAGGGGGAGTGGTAAGCTGTGATAAAGTGAGAGAGTGGCATGGACATAGGTACACTACCAAACGTAAAATCGATAGCTAGTGGGAAGCAGCCGCATAGCGTAGGGAGATCAGTTAGGTGGTTTGTGACCACCTAGAGGGGTGGGATAGGGAGGGTGGGAGGGAGGGAGATGCAAGAGGGAAGAGATATGGGAACATATGTACATGTATAACTGATTCACTTTGTTATAAAGCAGAAACTAACACAACATTGTAAAGCAATTATACTCCAATAAAGATGTTAAAAAAAAAAGGATATTTAAAAGTAGAATCAAGGTGCCTTCTTCTTATACCACTAAAAAATATCCCTTCTTGAAATTTCTGAGGAAGCAGGCATCAAGTTGAGATCCTACGAGAATCCTGCAAATTTTAAGCCCATCAAACGTGAGTAAGCTCCTATGTCCCCAGTTAATCCTCTCTTCTGAGTGCTCGTCCCTTTGGTACTTGGGTTATGTTGGCATTACATTCTCATTAAATTTCAAGAGTAACTGCTCAGAGGCCCAGAGCTTGGGGATGGCTGTGCAGACCGAAGGAGCCCCTTGTCAGACCCCATCCTACACTCCACTCCACGGTGGCCACTGTGCTCACTCTGATGGCTGCTCTCCAACCCCAAGTCTGAAGAGGTGCTCACCACGAAGGACAGGCACCAGCTGCTTTCATACACCCAGATATGAGACAGAAGGGTGTAAGATTCTGGCCAGCATGGGCTTGGATGGCTCTAGGTTTGAATTTCCGCTCTGCCACCTATTAGTCTTGTAGAAACTCAGTTTCTGTAAGTATAAAACAAGAATTTGGACCTCACTTCCAGGGATGTCATGAGGTGATTAAATAAATACCTAGGATGATACATGGCACATGGGACTCAATAAATATGCATTCCCTTTTTTAATTTAATGATATTTAAGTGTGTGGCACTTACAATGTAATAGGCAATGTTGTAAGAATTTTACAAATATTAACTCTGTCCCCTTCTACCTTCCTGATGAGAAAAAGCAGCATTGGCAGTGCGAGGGGTTCCCCATAGCAATGCGCTGTATCCCAAGGCCTTTGGGAATAAGAATAGTTTATCTTTTTTTTTTTTTTTTTGCGGTACGCGGGCCTCTCACTGTTGTGGCCTCTCCCGTTGCGGAGCACAGGCTCTGGACGCGCAGGCTCAGCGGCCATGGCTCACGGGCCCAGCCGCTCCGCGGCATGTGGGATCTTCCCGGACCGGGGCCCGAACCCGTGTCCCCTGCATCGGCAGGCAGACTCTCAACCGCTGCGCCGCCAGGGAAGCCCAAGAATAGCTTATCTTGGTTGAAGATCATCCACCCAGTCTCCCAAGCAGGAATCCAGGAGTTTTCCTAGATTCCCAGATCATGGTCATCGTCCTTTATTGTGATGATAATAATGTTGATAATTTCACCATGTACATCAATTGGCACCTGATTTTCTGGCATCATCTCTTGCTGTATTTCCTTGACCTATTTTCCTTACAGCAGGCATACACTTGGCTCATGTCAGTCACACTAAGTTACCTGTAGTTCCCAAAGACCCCACTGTTTCATACCCAAAGGTCACACTTCTCTTCTTGGCCAACTTCCCGTGTTTGCCTGGTGACAGTCTTTTCAATCTCATCTCAGTCCTTACTTACCTCCTCTTGGCCTTCCCTGACCTTCTGAGTAGTATGGACAATTCCCTCCTGTGGGTGCCTCTATAACCCTGCCCACGGCCAGATCGTAGAGTTTGGTAAGGGCAGGGACTACATCTTATTCAACTTAGTACCGCCAGCACTTAGTCTGATGGCACATAGTAAGGAAAGAAGGGTGCGAGGGAAGGAAGAAAGAAAGGGGAGGAGGAAGGAGGGAAGGAAGGAGGAAGCCAGCATCAGTTAATCAGCCAATGATAATATGAAAGCATCTTTCTCATGGCTGGTCACTGTGGCCACTCTCACTGCCCCTCCAGGAAACTAGAGCTGTGGGAGGGGTAGATACCCTGACTCAAAATGGTTGTCATGGCTTGACAATAAATGGCCATTTGCCAGGTGTTAGAAGATACATGCTCCCCTGTAACATGAAACTTTGACCTCTCTTATTCCCTTGAAAAATAAACAAGACAGAATATTCCCAGAGTTAGTGGCAGGGCTGCTGAGCAGGGAGACCAGGATCAAGTGCTCATTTCACTAACCTGGGGCACCCAACTCCTCTTTTGTTGAAAAGAGCCAGTGGCAGCCCTAGGAGGAGGGAAAGATAGGTGATGATCCCCTAGGGAAGAATGTACCAGGCAGGGCTGTCTCGGAGGCAGGCTTCTACAACCTGTGGCCCCAGCCCCCCTGCACCACTGTTAAATATATCTGTCCTTCATTCCTGAGGTCACCGTGCTTGGCATTCAACATTCCTTCATTAAGCTGGAGCTGGAGAGACCAATGGGGAGTGATGGGGATGAAGTGAAAGTATAAGTGGACTGAGAGCAGATAGCCTTCATTTGTTCATTCATTCATTCAACCATCCATCCAGCCATCCAGCCAGCCATCCATCCAACCGTCCATCCATTCGACCACTCACTCTACAAATGTTCCCTGAGTGACTAATATGTTGGATGTACACGGATGCAAGACAAAGCCCTTGAAAAGAAGCTCTAATTTCTCTGTGTGTCAAGTTCTCATCTTAAATGAGAAGCTTAGATACTTTTGGGGTCAGAGTTCCCCATGACCCCAATTTCATAGTTCAATGAGTTCTTCTCTCCATAAAAATAAACAAACTGGGTTTCCCTGGTGGTGCAGTGGTTGAGAGTCCGCCTGCCGATGCAGGGGACACGGGTTCGTGCCCCGGTCTGTGAAGATCTCACATGCTGCGGAGCGGCTGGGCCCGTGAGCCACGGCCGCTGAGCCCGCGCATCCGGAGCCTGTGCTCCGCAATGGGAGAGTCCACAACAGTGAGAGGCTCGTGTACCACAACAAAATAAAAAATTAAAAAAAGAAAAAAACCCACACAATTCTGCATGTTAGTTGAGGAGATTCATAGACAAACTGAAGTCCATTCATGCATACCAGGTTAAAAACCTTTGGGCTAGAACACTGTTCTAGTGTCTTCTTACCCAAAATTCAATTCTTGATTCTATAATAAAGCTGCCCCAACAGAGACTCCTTTACACATGGTACTTTCTAACATTAAACAATGATTTCAGTCTTTGACTGAGGCAGGCACTTTGTTTCAAAGCAACACAAGGCAACCCGCTAAGGAGGACAAATGTCAAGTGCATGTTGTACCCAGCTCCTCCCCTTCTCCACCCACCTATGTCTGTAGCTCATCTGGCTTAACAGGGAGTCGGTCTGGAGGCTGATCCTTCTCTGACTGTCAGAGCTCAGTTCCTAGTGCCTGGGGTCCTGCTTCAGGGACTCAGATTTTGCTACTCGTGGCTGGACCAGCCTTCCCAGCACTGTCTTCCCACCCAGACCTGTTCTTCCCCTCGTTTCACCACTATTCACCCAGATCTCAGACTCTGAACCTCAAGGGACGCATAGCCGGCCTGATCTTCTGGTTGCAGACCAGAAGTCCCTATAATCCTATGTGCCGATTGCAGAGCAGCAGGACCCTGGCTGTTTGAGTGTTAGGTTTGCTAACACTGCGTTATTCACAATCCTCTGTCTGAAATGTCCCTTCTGTCATACCACTCTGACCCATCCTGCCTCTTCCCATCTGCATCTAGGACCCTTGGAAGTCAAATAGCAAATGAAGATTGGGGACAAGACTAGAGTGAGGCAAGGGAGGCTCCCGGACATACAATTTAAGGAAGCACTCGTTCTTGGCGCTGACCTTGAAATTGCATGACCCAGAGAGGGAGTTCCTTCTCAAATTCTGCATGTTAAGCACCTCTCTTGCCACACTCTGATCCCAATCCTGATCAGGAAACCTCCTAAACCCAGAACAGACCTAAGTCATTCTCTAGACTAGTGTTTCTTTCTTTTTATTTATTTATTTATTTATTTTAATTTATTTAGTTTTGGCTGCCTTGGGTCTTCGTTGCTGTGCACGGGCTTTCTCCAGTTGCGATGAATGGGGGCTACTCTTCGTTGCGGTGCACAAGCTTCTCATTGTGGTGGCTTCTCTTGTGGAGCAAGGACTCTAGGCACGCAGGCTTCCATAGTTGTGGCATGTGGGCTCAGTAGTTGTGGCTCACAGGCTTCAGAGCACCCACTCAGTAGTTGTGGCTCACGGGCTTCGTTGCTCTGTGGCATGTGGGATCTTCCCGGACCAGGGCTCAAACCCACGTCCCCTGCATTGGCAGGCAGATTCTTAACCACTGTGCCACCAGGGAAGACCCTAGACTAGCGTTTCTTTAATTTCTGGAAGGGACCACATAATTATATTATAATTCTACTGCCAAGAGGGAAAATTCATGGGGAAGAGAAAAGTACTTTATATCAAGTTCAGCAAGTTTTGTGGCTGGTGATTAATCCCTTTGTGAAAAATGGCAATTTTAACACTGACATGAGTAATCACACCTTTTCTTTCCAGAGCAGTTTGGCATTTCCTGCTGTAATAATTCAGGCCTAATACCTCATTCAAGGAAGCAGAAGTGTCAGCATGCTATTAGTTTTCTCTGCATTGAACCATTTGCTCCTTCATAAACTCTGTCTAAAGCTGCCACGTTGCTGGTGTGCAATAGTGATTCATGCTGGACGTCCACAGCGATTCTGAAAGGGCATTACCAAGAAGGACCTCCACACAAAGGATGATTCCTCAACTCGGTGACAACTCAATGATCCAGCAACTCAGTCATGATCTCTTGAGCTGGGAGGTCCCCCGATTTTAGATTTTCAAGGCCGTTGTATACAGAAAGGCAGGAAGAAAGGAGAAGTCCGGGGCCAAGGGTCAGGTCTCTTGGGTTCTAATCCTAGTTCTGCTGTCTAAATTTGCTAAACTTTTTGACCTCTCTAGTCTTGCATTTTCTCCGTGCAGAGAGAAGGCTGGCTGAGGGCTGGATCAGGAAAGACAGTTTCAGCTTGAAAATGTTATGGTGCTACTTGGTGTGACTCTTGGGGTTTTAAGTTATTTTTGAGAGTTCCTTGAACCCTTTCCTGTCTTTGTTCTCTAAAAGACTTGGACAGTAGCAGTGGGAGTCTCGGTTCATGCCCACAATACCATTCTGGTTTGCCCTGGTGGTCGAGGGAAGTAGAGACAAAGGCTCTGCTGTACTTTCGTCTCTTGACCTGTATTCTAAGCCTTTCTCTTTCTCCCCCAGGGAGCTCCTTCAGGCTCCCAAACCAGCTTCCCCTCGGCTGAGCTGCCAACTCATGCCTCCCTAAAAGAGGCCTCTTAGCCAACCCGCTAGCACCATCTCCCTCCCACTGTTTCTGATTCACGGTTGCAGTGCAACACCTGGCACCCTCAGCTGACAGTACATGTTACAAAGTGCTTCTCTAGTTTGTCCCTCTGGATAACAGAACCAAGACGACAACCAGAATTGGGTTCTTCACAGGTTACCGGGCATCTAATTATACTTGGAAGAGCTTTTTAACTCAGACTTTGTTTTCTTTTAATAGACATTTTTATATGTCTGCACATGTATATGTATTTCATATATATGTTACATAATAGTCAAATATGGCTAATACTTGGAGTATTGTTTCGATTCTGTCAGTATAATTTGTTCACTCATATCTGGGTGTCTACATATCATTAAGATTCTGAACTTTTACTCTGAAGAATATATTCAGGGTAAATTCTGACATGTTTCTCTGAACATGGTTTTTCTGACTACTTTTGGAAAACAACAAAGATAGGACTGGGTGGTAATAGGTTTTGTCTCTTCTACCAACATCTATCAATTTATAGGGCTTCCTTGTGGTGATGCTGAAAATAATCGTGAGACAGGGACTTAGCAGGAAGAAGTGCCTAATGGATGAGCAATGTCTGCTCTGGGTAAGGAGGGGGCCGGGTGGCATGTGTGCCACTTATGTGCCATCCTTGGGTGACAGCTTTCCAGCCAGTGCCCACCTTATCCTCCTGCCTGAAGCCAGAGGGCAAGGCAGGATGCTCAATGAACATGAGGTTGTCCAGGATGGAGGAATGTCACACAAAGTGGGATCACTGCAGTGATAAACAGCAAACTAGAGAATAGGTTATTATGGCCTTAATTCTGGGGCTTTGCTTCCTATCAACATACCTGGTGAATCCAGCAGAAACCGAAGTCATTTTAGTGGTGGGTAAAATATCTAATTGGGACTTCCTAATGATGACAAGGAAGTTAACAGAGAAGGAAATTGAGATCCCATACAATTTGCTGCACAGTTACGATGCAAATCACCATACGTGCAGTAAGTAACAGATACTCCCTTACTAACCTCCATTCACTCATTTCTAAGAAAATAACAAACTCTTACAGAACTACAGAAAACCTTCCTGGCTAGTTCTGGGTGTGTTCTCTTTAGATGTCTTTATCCTGCTCGACCAACCCTCTCCCTCTTTGCAGTCCTCTCCCCATGTCTCTTTATGCTAGAACGGGCTCTTTCTTCCATAAGGGCCGAGAGCATACCAAACGCTGAGAACTCTGTTTCTCCATCTGCTCTTGCTTTCAACTTTAAGGAGAGAGTTATCGGTTGTAATCCTAGAGCTCTTGATATCTGCCTTTTTAACTGATATTTGTTTGAAATTTAAAGAGGTTTTTTTTTGCCCCTTTCCCCTCATTCCCCCAATCTCGGGAATCCAGCCACCGTGTACATCGCAGTGTTTGCCTTCTGTCTCTCTGCTCTGATCACTGTGTGGCCTGGCTTATCCTGTGGCTCTAGGGGGAATTCACTGGGTGAGAGAGAACATATTTTAAGTTAAATAGGAACCAGAAAAGCCTCTAAAATGTATAGATGCAATGATATTTTCCGGACGTCAACATCAAATGCTCGGCTCTTTCGGGCACAGCAGTAATACAGTCAACAGTTCAACTATAGTGAGAATTAAAATCCTCACCATTCTCAAGGTCTTGCTTTTATGAAAAAAGTGGGCTGGATACTTGAGCAGAGGTGACAGGTTGCTCTGCATGGAAGGACAATCCCAGTTTTGACCTGTCTCGTAATTGGGCTTGTTTCAGGAAGCAAGGAATAGATAGAGGCTCACGTGGGGAAGCCGGAGAGAACAGGGATGTATTTTGGCAAGCCTCATGGAACAGGGGATGCTCACTGAATAGTCGATGCCTTTCCAGCAACTTGGAACTCTTGTGCCCACTCAGATTCTGCTGTTGGTGATGTTAGTAAGCCAGCACTGCATGACTCTGCACCACTCCTTCTACACTCCTAATTCCTCACAGCTCCTCTCCTTTTGTTTTCCTGTCTCCCGATGCTTCCTCTGGAACGCATCCTCTTTCACACCTCACCACCTTGCTCAGCGGTGTCACACAAAAGCCACAGCCGAAACGTCCATTTTGGAAGTGTTTGGGGAATGATGCCGTGTGGACCGCCAAGACTAGGATTTGCTAGCTTTAGCCCTTCCCAAGAATGTTTCTGTTTGCCATCTTCTGCCTATTCTCTTCCTTGTCATGGTTCCCTGCTCTGGTTTATTTCACATCAGTTCCCTTTCAGTTTGGATTAGCTGGTCCTCTCTGCAGTGCAGTTAATTTGATTAGTCATGCCACCAACATAACATCCTCTATTAACTCTGTTACTGAACACCGTTCTGAGTGCTTTGGGGGTTAAACTAGCAAAACATAGCCTTCAGTTTCACCCTCATCCTCTCCACGAAACTTGTACCTGTGAAATAATAGGGAACGATGTATTTCAAAATATTTGCAAATGCTCAGTACAGTGCCCGGCACGTTTTAGATGCTGTACAACACATATTTGTTGGACAAATGGATGAATGCTTGATAGTGTCGTGAAGAATGGGGTGCTCTGGGGGTTCAGATAAGGTGTAATGATGCAGACTGGAGATATCAGAGAAGGTCCCAGTAAAAGGCAGGACAGGAAGGTGCTGGGAGGTGTGTTAGGATCCACCTGGGCTGTCCGAGGGATGCAGGCATAGCAGGCTAAATGGGAGCCCGCAGTTCTCTGGATGAAAACTGCTTCTCTGAGTTAGCTGTTATGGTGATGACTGCTGCTATCATTATGGCTAAATTTACTCTAAATATAAATCTATAACTATCTCAATGAGCACTGAAGAGTGGCTTAGTCATCGCGGCCACCAAGAGTCATCACATACATTAAGGGCATCTATGTATCCAGAAACGTCCCAGCCACCCTGTTAAGTGCACAGCCTCTCGTTGGCTTTGTCATTTGGGCTTTTGGATTTGAAAACAGACATACAAAGGAAATAATCCGATCTTAGAATAAGTGGAAATTTTACCCTCTACATCTCTCTGAATTGGATTTTTGCTGTTACATGTTACAGAGACTTTTAGATGTGAAATGTCAATTCATTCGACAATTATATAATATTAAGTAATTGGCATAAAGCAGTGAGAAGAGGGAGGCAAATTTAATAACTAATTACAATCACAATCCAATTGTAATCCACAATTACAATTACTTATCTAATTATAATATCTAATTATCTAATTATAATTGTACTAAGTTCACAAAGGAACAGGGCAGGGTTCTAAGGAGCATAGAATGGGGGGGCCTGACCTAGTTTGGGTCAGAGATGAAGATTTCCTTAAGTACTTGATTTTTTTTTTT
>RJWK010043674.1:0-18664 GCA_004363435.1 Platanista minor
ACTCAGCCATAAAAAGAAACGAAATGGAGTTATTTGTAGTGAGGTGAATGGACCTAGAGACTGTCATACAGAGTGAAGTAAGTCAGAAAGAGAAAGACAAATACCGTATGCTAACACATATATATGGCATCTAAGAAAAAAAGAAATGTCGTGAAGAACCTAGGGGCAAGATGGGAATAAAGACACAGACCTACTAGAGAATGGACTTGAAGATATGGGGAGGGAGAGGGGTAAGCTGTGATAAAGTGAGAGAGTGGCATGGACATATGTACACTACCAAATGTAAAATAGATAGCTAGTGGGAAGCAGCCACATAGCACAGGGAGATCAGCTCGGTGCTTTGTGATCACCTGAATGGGTGGGATAGGGAGGTTGGGAGGGAGGGAGGCGCAAAAGGGAGGAGATATGGGAACATATGCATATGTGTAATTGATTAACTTTGTTATAAAGCAGAAACTAACACCATTGTAAAGCAATTATACTCCTATAAAGATGTAAAATAAAATAAAATAAAGATGGATTAAAGATTTAAAAAAAAAAAGTGTGGTGAGAGTGGACGTCCTTGTATTTTTCCTGATCTTAGTGGAAATGCTTTCAGGTTTTCACCATTGAGAATGATGTTTGCTGTGGATTTGTTGTATATGGCCTTTTTTATGTTGAGATAGGTTCCCTCTATGACCATTTTTTGGCATGTTTTTGTTGTGAATGGATGTTGAATTTTGTCGAAATCTTTTTCTACATCTACTGAGATGATCATATGTTTTTTTTGTTTTTTTGTTTTTTTTTTTGTGGTACGCGGGCCTCTCACTGTTGTGGCCTCTCCCGTTGCGGAGCATGCACCATGGCTCACGGGCCCAGCCGCTCCGTGGCATGTGGGATCTTCCCAGACCAGGACACGAACCCACGTCCCCTGCATCGGTAGGCGGACTCTCAACCACTGTGCCACCAGGGAAGCCCGATCATACGGTTTTTATTCTTTGTTAATATGGTGTATCACATTGATTGATTTGTACATATTGAAGAATCCCTGCATCCCTGGGATAAATCCCACTTGGTCATGGTGTATGATCCTTTTAATGTGTTGTTGGATTCTCTTTGCTAGTATTTTGTTGAGGATTTTTGCGTCTATGTTCATCAGTGATATTGGTCTGTAATTTTCTTTTTTGTGATACCTTTGTCTGGTTTTGGTATCTGGGTGAAGGTGGACTCATGGAACATATTTGGGAGTGTTTCTCCCTCTGCAATTTTTTGGAGGAGTTTGTGAAGGATGGGTGTTAGCTCTTCACTAAATGTTTGATAGAATTCACCTGTGAAGCCATCTGGTCCTGGACTTTTGTTTGTTGGAAGATTTTTCTTTTTGAATCAGATTTCTGCCTTAAGTGACCCACTTCCTAGTCTTTTTTTTAATTATTAATTTTATCAATTTTATTTATTTATTTTCATTGTGCCGGGTCTTAGGAGCAGCTCACTGGCTCCTTAGCTGTGACACTTGTGCTCTTTATTTGTGGCATGTGTTTGTCTTAGTTGTGGCTGGAGGGCCCTTTAATTGCAAACTGTGGGTTCCTTAGTTGTGGCATGTGAACTCTTTAGTTGCGGCATGTATGTGTGATCTAGTTCCCTGACCAGGGATTGCTAGGACCCGAGTGGGTGGGGGAAACGTTAGCCACGTCCCCCCCAATCCTATGATCTCCAAGGGTTCATCCCCATTCGCCTCTACTCTTCCTCCCCCACTCTCTCCCACACCCTCAGGACCCACACTGCCAGAGGGGTCCTCGGAGGTTAGAGGACCAGGCCCAGGACCCCAGCATGATGCCCGGGACTGAATGGGTGAGGGAAACCCTAGCCACATTCCCCTCCAATCCTCTGAACCCCTGAGGGTCTCTCCCCATTCCTGTTGATCCCCTCACAGTTAGTGGGCCTCTCCATGTGTAGGAACCCCTCCCCTCCCCCCAGCCACCCCTCGGGAGACCCAGTCCCATCCCACCTCCACTTTTCCTCCCCCTTCACTCCCCCCCACATCCTACCTGGTCCCTCAGGTGTTCCTCCCATCCCCTTGGGTGTTGAGGTGCCCCAACGGCATCTGGTGGATGCCCTAGTTGTGAGGAGATGCAAACTCCTCGTCCTCCTACTCTGCCATCTTGACTCTGCCCATGATATTTGCCTCAATTTTTACCTATTAGAGCCTTTTAAAAAAGTGAAACAATATGAAATAATAGGTAATCTCTAAGTAGACACTTTGGGAATTTTAAAAAGCAATTTTAGTTATTAATGAGTTCTTATAAAATCAGACCTGTGATAGAGGCTGATAATCTTCTGGCTTCTGTGCATATTTTTGAATAGGTCAACTTGGACTCTAAGAATCACAAGATTAACAAGATTTAGGAAAGCCTGGCTTGTCACTTGGACTTAGAACACTGTTGCTGGCTGTGCAGGGCCAAAGCCGCTGTTTTTTTCCTGGAATTCTTCCTCACACATTTTAATTGCCTGAACCTGACTCTAAGCTGAAACCTGATACTATCTGCTGTGGACTATTTCAGCCACAGCACAAAGTCTGGTGGACTAAAACAGACAAAACTCAGACCGTGTTATCACTGTAGCATCAGGACATGCCTGTGTGGGGCCACAGACTCTGAAAACATCATGGATGCTGGCTGGGCTGCCTGGGTCACACACAAATGTCCACATGACAGAGCTTGTTCTCTAATGGACCATCTGAAATCAGGCTGTATTACCACCACACAAAATAATTGCATTCCTAACCTGTGATTTTTGCCTCAAACTACAAGTCTGGGGAGGGCTGTGAATTCTCTGCCCACTCCTGGCTGAGTGGACTCTTGACCCCCTCTCAGGGGTGGCTCACTGTTGTTGATGATTATATTTGCCTTTCTGGATTAGTTGCAGTTTGCAACAAGAGACTGATAAACTGACCCAACTTTCCTTGTCCTTCTCCTGGTATACATATTTTAGTAAAGCAAGTTGATCATCAAGTGCAGCTACCCCCAAAAGGGATTAATTTTTTCTAGGTGCAGGTCGTGAAAACCCACTTTTAAATTTTTTAAAATTCAAGATTTTCTCTTGACTCATTCCTGAACATAACATGTCTTTCTAGTTAAGCTGTATAAAAATGTTTTTCTATGAAAATACTTTTATTCCTCTTGCATACAACTCTTCCTGATGAAATGTCTGGATAAGAGCAGGGAATGATTTAAAAAATGTAAAGTTATAATGATTAAAAAGGACACACTGATTTTGCAACAGTGGTAGAGAAAACAAAACCCCAGTAGTATCTGGAAGGCATGAAGGGATTGGGGGGGGCTCAGGGAGTGGCACATTAATGACCTTTGGTTTTCAAAACCATTCCAGGAAACCTTCCCCTCTTCCAGAAGGAAAATTCCTCCTGTGTACTTTCCAAGCTGCTGAGAAAGTTCTGAATTCAGACCAACTACTGAAACTTGATCACTCACAGCAGTGCTGGCAATGGGACAGTGTGGGTGGCCTCAACGTCTCACTTTTCATGCAAAACACACATGCAAAACTGGAAGTGACTGTCTCCTTGCAGTCCCTCTAAAACCAAGGACTCACACTAAAATTTTCCACCTGAACTAGAAATCCCAGGGCTGGGCACCGAGTCAGACTTCTGTTAACCTGTGGGACTTAGTGTGTGTTCTGCTTGGGGTGCAGTAATAGATGAACTGTGCCCTTAGGGATTGTACTTATTTTATAAGTCCCCTGATGGTTTTGACAGTGTCTCAGCTGGAAGGCATTCAGGTCAACTTCAGTTTATTGGCCAGGATTATTCTGTGCTTGAGTTGATGCCTTAGGCCACATAAAAAAGATTCATACAGAACCTTGAGGAGGAAGCCACCTGTTTTTTTTTAAGATAGAGCTTTATAATTAATGGGATTTTAAAAAAAAATTTCATTTTATATTGGAATATAGTTGATTAACAATGATGTGTTGGTTTCAGGTGTACAGCAAAGTGATTCCGTTTTATATATATATACAAGTATCTATTCTTTTTCAAAATTTTTTTCCCATTTAGGTTATTACAGAATATTGAGCAGAGTTCCCTGTGCTATATAGTAGGTCCTTGTTAGTTATCTATTTTAAATATGGTAGTGTGTACATATCAATCCCAAACTCCCAATCTATCCCTCCCCCTCCCACCCTTTCCCCTTGGTAACCATAAGTTTGTTCTCTAAGTCTGTAAGTGTTTCTGTTTGGTAAATAAGTTCATTTGTATCATTTTTTAAGATTTCACCTATAAGTGATGTCATATGATATTTGTCCTTTTTCATCTGATTTACTTCACTTAGTATAATCTCCAGGTCCATCCATGTTGCTGTAAATGACATTATTTCATTCTGTATAATGGCTGAGTAATATTCTGAGTGGGAGATAGATAGGCCCCAGGCTAAACAGCTGGAATTGTCCCATGTGGACACATACTCCAAGATGAAGAGGAGGAGGAGCTAAGACCACATATCCCTCATTCCACATATTCCTCATCCTTGAAGTCAAGGGGACCTTCCTGACTATACATGCACAGAAAGGCCCCTTGAAGGTCAAAAACGGAGGGTGCGCCACCCCATACTAGGTGATGTAAACCTACCCATAGGCCTCTTCACTCGAATCCATCTCGGCTAAGAGATATGCATGCACACTTGGGAGGACCCTGAGGTATATCAAATATAGACTCAGAACTAGGCAAAGACAGATGATTAGCCAAAGTAAACCTGGAAGAAATGCCCATATAAGTGAGTTAAACTGCCACAAGGGCACAGCTCTCTATCTGAGCCCACCTGTGTGTCTATCCACACTTACTCTTTTTCCTACTAATAGACACTTTACTTGTTTCACTATTTCTGTCTCTATGTGGAAATTCATTTCTACACAGCTGATGGACCAGGGCCTTGTCACTGGCCACTGGTCCCTGGTGGTCTAGTGGCTAGGATTCAGCATTCTCATTTCCATGGCCAGACTTCAATATCTGACCGGGAACCAAAATCCTGCTTCAAGCCGCTGCAGGCCAAGGCCACCAGAGATTAATTCCATTGTGCACATGTACCACATGTTCTTTATCCTTTCTTCTGTCAGTGGAAATTTAGGTTGCTTCCATGTTCTGACTATTGTAAACAGCACTGCAATGAATATTGGGGTGCATGTATCCTTTCAAATCATGTTTTTCTCATGATATAGGCCCAGGAGTGAGATTGCTTATACAATAATTGTAGTTTCAACCCAGCCTTTTCTACCCTCAAAGTTCATGTTCTTAACCCCTATAATCCCAAGCTACTTGCCAAAGTTGGAGCAAACATAAGATAAATCTTGGCAAATGCTGAGTAGCTGAGTGCATTTCGTGTGTGAAGTACTTGAAGGCAGTGTGTACACAGAACTGGAAATATATGTTGGGCCAACCAAAGGTGGTAGCAGGGCATATGCAAGAGAATTGTATGAACTTGACTTAAAGTGGTAAAATTTGTGTTTGTGTAGGTTACTATCTTAGCAAAGTAAAAATTGATTTTAAGAAAGAATATACTGATGAGTTTCCCTGGTGGCGCAGTGGTTGAAAGTCCACCTGCCAAGTGCAGGGGACACGGGTTTGTGCCCCGGTCTGGGAGGATTCCACATGCCATGGAGTGGCTGGGCCCGTGAGCCATGGCTGCTGAGCCTGCATGTCCGGAGCCTGTGCTCCGCAATGGGAGAGGCCACAACAGTGAGAGGCCCGTGTACCGCAAAAGAAAAAAAGAAAGAAAGAAAGAAAGAATATACTGGTGATTAATTAGGAGGCAACTGCAACAATCCAGGCAGGGGGTAATATCCTTGACAAGGTATAAATAATGAAAGTAGATAAGAACGAAAAGGAGCAAGAGATTGATATGGGGATAAACCTGAAACCCTGTTGGAAGTAGATGTTCAGGAAGATTCAAGCTAATGTGATGTTTTTAGCCCCGTAGTTCTGCTATTAATAAAAACATATAACTCCTGCCATGCCAAATCAAACTAAAACACCCACAAAAAACCAAAAAGCAGATTTTGGAACAGCAGTTCTAAAAGGGGCTTGAAAATCACCATCTAATTCCTCATGCTGGCCCATGGACGGCATCATCACGTTAGGACCACAGGCTGAGCCAGGCAGAACTGAGAACGGAGACATGGGTGTGTCTTTTGGATGAAGACATATTGTGCTGTGCTTAATATGGTGGTTGTATTGAGGCCCCAGTTCTGTGCTGTGGCCCACAAAGTGAGTGTATATTCCCAGTGTCCATCTCCCAGAGGAGCAGACCATCAGGAAAGGAAGCTGGAGTTCTTCACTTGGGTCTACAGGTAGGTCAATGTAGCTTTTTCTCTCCAGGACATCTCTCTCTGGGCCTGGATCTCTGGGGTCAGTCTGTTGGTAAGGGAAGATATCTAGCTGTGGTATCCAGTGGCAAATGCTAACATGGTATATGTGCTGCACAGAGCTGAAATATGAGATGCTCAAATGAATTTAGCCTGAATAACCTGGAGAGCTGCCATGTGCTGAAACTGAATATCTCTTTTTCCTTATGCTTCCTATGCATTTTAATCCTGTCATATCCTTCACTTGTTAAAATCATACTTAAATATTTCAGCATTTTACCAGCCTCTTTACAATAAGTGCCCATAGAGGGCACTTCTCTTATAGGTTTACTAGGCCATAGGCATGGAGTTTCTCTTTCCATAGTCCAACTCAGATGTTTCAGCTCATTTTATTGCAGGAATTTATAGTTTGATTTCTGGTCCTATCAGTGTTCACTTCCTTCTTTGGAAAAGAGTAGCAGAACTGACCATTTGTATAAACAAATATGTGACTTACCATAAAATAGCAGATCCTTTAAGAAGTTATACCCCCGGGATACTGACAAGTCCTTGAGAAGAGGCATCCTGGTTTTTCTGCGGTCCTATAGGCTAAACAAGTGGCTGACACAAAGATGATCCTCCCATAAAGCCTTCTTCATCTGAAAATAGAGTTGGGAGAGGGGATTGATGTGGTCCTCAGAATTACAGAGAATGAAGCTGTCTGTTCTGTCTCTCCCAATATATTATTTATTATTTGAGACACAGCTTCATCACCAATGATGAGGCTTCTATATGTACACTTAGCATTTTTACTTCCCAAGATACAGGAGGATACTGCTATTGTTAGATAGAGACATGTGCTAACTAGCAGATGCGGTTGGGCCACCTCAGAAACAGCCAAATCTACAAAGCTTTGCCTTCATAGCATTAATACTATTAAATATAATTTCATTTTCTTACTGACTCAAGATTAAGAAACTGCCTGTGAAATGTGCCATGAAATGATCACATGAGAATATATTTGGACATCCAAAATCTAAAGGCCAATAATACAAGATTATAGATTTTAATGTTAATTTATTGTAATCAGAAAGCAATGCCTAAAACTTAAATCTTTAGAAATTTTTGAGACTTCTTATGGCCTAGAATATGGACTGTCTTTGTAAATGTTCTACATGCATTAAAAAAAATTGTTTAGGTCAAGTGTCTGAAAGTATTTTTTAAATCTTTGATACCCTTGTAGATTTTTAATTTAGTTGTTCTATTAATTTCTGGGAGAGGGATGTTGTATTAGTTAGGGTTTTGGGGAGAAAAGGATGTACAGACATTTATTTTAAGGAATTGGGACATGTGATTATGGAATCTGGCAAGTCATTTGTTGGGCTCGCTGGAAGGCTGGAAATTCTGTCAGGAGTGTATGTTCACTCTTGAGTCTAAAGGCAGTCTGGATTGAATGAGGCCCACACACATAATGGAAAGTAATCTGCTTTACTCAAAGTCTACCAATTTAAATGTTAATCATATCTAAAAAATACCTTCACAGAAATGTCTAGACTAGTGTTTGACCAATCATTTGGGCACCATAGCTTAGTCAAATTGACACATAATATTAACCATCACTGCTCACTTTTTGTCAACTTGGCACTCATACACATCTCTTTAAACTAATACTGAATCTCCAAATAACAAAGTCATACTTCCACTGAACATAATATAACTGTCCTACATACAACCAAAACTGTACTAAACTTTTCCCCAGAAGAGAATGTAAAGTCCTTTTACACACATATTCACACACATATATGCATACACACATATTCATAATGAAATAAGAAAAAACAATTATAGACCTAATTTCTGTAACTGGTTAGATGGTCATAGCTGGTATTTATAACTGCCTTATTCCACTACACTTTGTTTATTCTCTTTATTCACAGCAAGTACCTCAATCAGTTGTGGTTCTACCCAAAGCTTAATTCCTGAAAAGTCTGAGCCATTAGTAGTTCTGACAGAATTAGAGTTGTTATAGTTTCCCACTGACTTTAATCTCAGGAGCTAGTAGTACTAATCGATGACCTAAGGGACCTCATATTCTAGACATATATTGATTCACAGCATATACAGCCTCCTGGAAAACCTTGTCTCAACCCTATAAGTTATTGCCACCTAGCTGGTAATAACCATTTTCAAAAGGCCATTCTGTTTTTCTATAAAGCCAGCTGATTCAGGATGGTGGGGAAAATGGTAAGAATAGTGAATTTCATGAGCAAGAGCCCTTTGCCACACTTAACTTGAAATGAAGTGTGTTCTTTGATCAAAAGCAATGCTGTATGGAATACCATGATGTTGGATACGGCATTCTATAAGTTTTGCAAGCAGGGAAATCTGGAGTACCTATTAAATATTTCAAAGTAAGTTTCTCTTCCATGGTAGAAGCAGCCCAATGTAACCAATCTGCCACTGGATAGTTGGTTGATCACCCCAAGGAAATGGTGCCATACTGGGGACACAGTGTTGGTCTCTACTGCTGGCTGATTGAGCACCCGGCAATGGCTGTGGCCAGGTTGGACTTGGTGGGTAGAAGTCCATGATGCTGAGCAACTGTGTAACTTCAATCTCTGTCACCATGGCCATTTGTTCATAAGCCCGTTGGGCAATGACAGGAATGGCTTGAGTAAGAGATTGACTGTTATCCATAGACGGGGTCATCTAACCCCTTGATTATCAAAATCCTCCACTGCTGAGGTCACTCTTTGGTGAGCATTCACATGGGACTCTAATATCTTCACATTTTTCTCCAATTCAGCGAAGTCTATCCATATACTGCTTCTCTAGACCTCCTTGTCACCAATTTCCCAATGGTGTCCCTTCCAAGTCCCTGACCAGATAACACCTAGTTCATGATGGGGAGCTCAGGTCTCATCATAACATGGTGGCTCCTGATTAAGTGTTCAGTCTCTCTACTAAGGTCCAGTAGCAAACAAAGAGCTGTATCTCCAAAGGAGAGCAGTTATCCACAGAGGATGACAGGGTTTTGCTTGAAAATATTAAAAGTCTGTGCTTTGATTCACTTATAGGGGACTTGCTAAAGGCACCAAACAGCATCTCTATCTGCCACTGGCACTTCAAGCACCATCAAATCTGCTGGATCATATGGCCCAAATGGCAGTGCAGCTTGTACAGCAGACTGGATCTGTTGTAGAGCCTTCTTCTATTCTAAGCCCCACCCCAAACTAACAGCTTTTTGGAGCACTTAGTAAATGGGCTGGAGTAGCACATGCAAATGAGGAACATATTGCCTCAAAAATCCAAAGAGTCAGCTAGGCATTGTGCCTTGTTTTTGACTGTAGGAAAGGCCAGATGTGACAACTTATCCTTTACCTTAGAAGGGATATCATGTCATGCCCAACATTATTGGACCCCGTGAAATTTCACTGAGGTAGAATGTGCCCTGATATCACATTTATTTCCCATGCTCTGACAAGCAAATGTCTTACTTAATAAGTCTAGAATAGTTGTTACTTCTTGCTCAGTAGGTCCAATAAACATAATGTCATCAATATCAGATGACCAGTGTGATGTCTCAGGGAAGAGAAAGGTGATCAAGATCCCTGTGGACTAAATTATAGGTTGGAGAGTTGATATATCCTTGAGGGAGGATGATGAAGGTGTATTGTTGGCCTTGTCAGCTGAAAGAAAACTGCTTTGGTGGTCTTTAATAACAGGTATGGAGAAAAAAAACATTTGCCACTTCAGTAACTGCATACCAGGTACCAGAAGATGTGTTAATATTCTCAAGCAATGGAACCACGTCTGGTACAGCAGCTTTGGAGTCAGCACCTGGTTAAGTGTAGCATAATCCACTGTCATTCTCCAAGATCTGTTTTCTTCACAGGTCAGATAGGTAAGCTGAATGGAGATGTGATGAAAACCACAAATCTTGCTTTTTCATGTCCATGATGGTGGCATCAAATCTCAACAGTCCCTCCAGGAATGCATCATTGCTATTGGTTTACCATTTTTCTGGATAGAGGCAGCTTTAGTGGCTTCTACTTGATCTTTTCAACCATAATGATCCTCAGGTCACAGGTTTGGGAAACAGTATAGGAATTCTGCCAGTTGTTGTTCCAGTGATCCATTCCAGAACTGGGGAAACAACAACAGGATGAGATTGAAGACCCACTGGACCCAAGGTGAGATGGAAATGAGATGAACTCCTATTGATCATCTGACCTCCATAAGCCACTACTTTGATTGTTCAACCAAAGAGACATTGTCGTCCTGGAAAAAGGCCATAGGTCCCCTCATGGAGAAAGATGAACAGTATAATGTTTTGGCAATGCAGCAGGGTCCTTCCTTAAGGGAACTCAACCTCCCCTACATTCATTTAGGTTATATAGTCTGTAAACTGGCTCAAGTCTGGGAATTGATTGAGGGACCATGACTGTGTTTTGTTTGTCTGTTTTTTAAATTCAAGTTAGAATTTTGTTCACTTGATCTAGAGCTCTTTTGCTTATACAGATCAAGTAAAAACTTTAGTAGATTGCCCACTAGGGCTGCTAAAACAAAATACCACATACTGGGTAGCCTGTAAACAACAGAAATTTATTTCTCAGTTTTTAGGGCTAGAAATCCAAGGTCAGGGTGTCAGCATGTTGGGTTCTGGAGAAGGTTCTCTTGTAGGCAGCAGAGTGCAGACTTCTCTCTGTACCCTCACGTGGTGAGAGGGTCAAGAGATCTCTTTGTAGACATTTTTATAAAAGCACTAATCCCATTTATAAGTGCTCTGCCCTCATGACCTAATCACCTCCCAAAGACCCCACCTCCTAATCCCATCACCTTGGGGTTAGGTTTCAACATAAGTATTTTGACAGGACACAAATATTCAGACATCAGTGATGATGATTAACCTTCCAATGCTATAGCTCTCTGCATGCCACTCTGTTCTGATTGTTGCTTGGGCTCTTCTGTCCATTATGGTAACCATGCCCACCTCACCTTTGGTGATTAGGTGCATTTATTTGTTCCCTGTCACCCTGGGATCCAATTATCTCCCATTGCATGTAGGTTTCCAATTCAGTGGCAGCAGTTCCCACTATAACCTGGCCTATAGAGAAATCCTTAGCGCTCTTCAAAAATTGTGGGGCTCCCCTCACAAATTTACTGCTTGTGGTTGTGTGTCCTCCGGACCCTTCTGAGATGAATGGGCAGGTCTACCATGATAAATCTATTCTAAAATTCCAGTTTCTCTAAGGATTTGGATCCCTTCCTCTATAGTATATGGAGGCAGTTCTGGCATTTCAGCTTCACCAAATGTGAAGTTGGCCTTTGTTTCAGTAAACCAGTCAAACCTTCAGACCCCCTTTTTTCCTCCAAGCTGTAACACTGAATCCAGAGTCTCTTTAGTAGGCACATATCAATCATTTAGCCTGATTCAATTTTATGTTCTTTCTATTATTTCATATCCTTAATATTCATTTTTACATATAGACCCCAGAATTTTGTCTGTATAAATTGGAAAAAGTCATGCTTTCTTTTGGAGTGTAGTGTACCTCTTAATTGGATACACATTGTATCTCACTTTTCAGAGCCTGCAAGGACTTGAGTCTTGAATAGGTGTAGAAGAAAATAGGAGTAACAGAAGTGGTTCTGAAGAGAACTGGCAGTGTCTGGATAATCTCAGATTTTTTTTTTTTTTTTTTTTTTTTGTGGTACACGGGCCTCTCACTGTTGTGGCCTCTCCCGTTGTGGAGCACAGGCTCCGGACGCGCAGGCTCAGCGGCCATGGCTCACGGGCCCAGCTGCTCTGCGGCATGTGGGATCCTCCTGGACCAGGGCACGAACCAGTGTCCCCTGCATCGGCAGGCAGACTCTCAACCACTGCGCCACCAGGGAAGCCCTTCTCAGATATTTTTTACTGGCATGTTCCCCTTAATTTTGGATCACATTAACCAGCTTCATATTTCTAGTAATTAACGATTTTAAAAAAATCTTAAATTTTATATTGGAGTATAGTTGATTAACAATGTTGTGTTAGTTTCAGGCATACAGAAAAGTGATTCAGTTATACGTGTATCTATTCATTTTTAAGTTCTTTTCCAGTTTAGGTGAGTACAGAGTATTGAGCAGAGTTCCCTGTGCTATATAGTAGGTCCTTGTTGGTTATCTATTTTAAATATAGCAGTGTGTACATGTCAATCCCCAAATTCCCAATCTATCCCTCCCCCAAAAAATTGCCCCATGGTAACCATAAGTTCATTTTCTAAGCCTGTGAGTCTGTTTCTGTTTTGTAAATAAGTTCACTTGTATAATTTTTTAAAGATTCTGCATATAAGCGATATCACCTGATATTTGTCTTTCTCTGGCTGACTTACTTCACTTAATATGATAATCTCGAGGTCCATCCATGTTGTTGCAAATGGCATTATTTCATTCTTTTTAATGGCTGAGTAACATTCCATTGTATGTATGTACCACAATTTCTTTATCCAGTCATCTGTCAATAGACATTTATGTTGCTTCCATGTCTTGGCTATTGTAAATAGCTCTGCAGTGAACATCGCAGTGCATGTATACTTTCAAACCATGTTTTTCTCTGGATATACGCCCAGGAATGGGATTGCTGGATCATGTGGTAGCTCTATTTTTAGTTTCTTAAGGAACTGCCATACTGTTCTCCATAGTGAGTGTATCAGTTTACATTCCCACCAACATTGTAGGAGGGTACCCTTTTCTCCACATCCTCTCCAGCATTTATTGTCTGTAGACTTTTTGATGATGGCCATTCTGACTGGTGTGAGATGATATCTCATTATTATATTGATTTGCATTTCTCTAATAATTAGTGATGTTGAGCATCTTTTCATGTGACTCTTGGCCATCTGTATGTCTTCTTTGGAGAAATATCTATTCAGGACTTCTGCCCATTTTTTGATTGGGTTGTTTGTTTTTCTGATATTTTGCCACATGTGCTGCTTGTAAATGTTTGATATTAGTCCCTTGTCAGTCACATCATTTGCAAGTATTTTTCCCATTTTGTGAGTTGTCTTTTTATTTTGTTTATTGTTTCCTTAGCTGTGCAAAAACTTCTGAGCTTAATTAGGTCCCAGTTGTTTATTTTTATTTTTATTTCCATTATTTTAGTAGACAATTTGAAAAAGATATTGCTGAGATTTATGTCAAAGGGTGTTTTGCCTATGTTTTCCTCTAAGAGTTTTATAGTATCTGGGCTTACATTTAGATCTTTAATCCATTTTGAGTTTATTTTTGTGTATGCTGTTAAAGAATGCTCTAATTTCATTGTTTTTTATTTTTTTTACATGTAGCTGTCCAGTTTTCCCAGTACCATTTATTGAAGAGACTGTTTTCCCTCCATTGTATAGTCTTGTCTCTTTTTTTATAGATTAATTGACCATAAGTGTGTAGGTTTTTTTCTGGGCTTTCTATCTTGTTCCGCTGAGCTATACCATACTGTTTTGATGACTGTAGCTTTGTAGTAGTCTGAAGACAGGGAGCCTGATTCCTCCAGCTCCATTTTTCTTTCTCAAGATTGTTTCGGTGTTTGGGCTCTTTTTTGTTTCTATACAAATTTAAAAATTCTTTGCTCTAGTTCTGTAAAAATGCCATTGTTAATTTAATAGGGATTGCATTGAATCTTTAGATTGCTGTGACTAGTATAGTCATTTTGACAATATTAATTCTTCCAACCCAAGAACACGGTATATCTTTCCATCGGTTTGTGTCATTTTCCTTCCACTGCAAATTTTTGGAGTAGTTTCAGGAGGATAGGTGTTAACTGTTCTTTAAATGTTAGATAGAATTTGCCTGTGAAGCCATCTGGTCCTGGACTTTTGTTTGTTGGGAGTTTTTAAATCACAGTTTCAATTTCAGTACTTGTGATTTGTCTCTTCATATTTTCTATTTCTTCCTGGTTCAGTCTTGGAAGATTGTACCTTTCTAAGAATTTATCCATTTCTTCTAAGTTGTTCATTTTTTTGGCATATAGTTTCCTATAGTAGTTGCTTATGATTCTTTGTATTTCTGTGTTGTCCTTTGTAACTTCTCTTTTTTCATTTCTAATTTTATTGATTTGAGCCCTTTCCCTCTTTTTCTTGATGAGTCTGGCTAAAGGTTTATCAATTTTGTTTATCTTTTCAAAGAACCAACTTTTAGTTTCATTGATCTTTTGCATTATTTTCTTCATCTCTATTTCATTTATTTCTGCTCTGATCTTTATGATTTCTTTCCTTCTACTAACTTTGCATTTTGTCTGTTCTTCTTTCTCTAGTTGTTTTAGGTGCAAGGTTAGATTGTATATTTGAGATTTTTCTTGTTTCCTGAGGTAAGATTGTATTGCTATAAACTTCCCTCTTAGAACTGCTTTTGCTGCATGCCATAGGTTTTGGATGGTCGTGTTTTTGTTTTCATTTGTCTCTAGGTGATTTTTGATTTCCTCTTTGATTTCTTTGATGATCCATTGGTTGTTTAGTAACATATTGTTTGGCCTCCACGTGTTTGTGTTTTTAGATTTTTTCTTGTAGTTAGTTTCTAATATCATAGCATTGTGGTCAGAAAAGGTGCTTGATGTGATTTCAGTTTTCTTACATTTACCAGGGCTCACTTTGGGGCACAGCAAGTTGTCAATCCTGGATAATGTTCCATGTGCATTGAGAAGAATGTGTATTCTGCTGCTTTTGGATGGAATGCTCCATAAATATCAATTAAGTCCATCTAGTCTAATGTGTCATTTAAGGTCCGTGTTTTCTTATTGATTTTCTGTCTGGATGATCTGTCTGTTGATTTAAGTGGGGTGTTAAAGTTCCCCACTACTATTGTGTTACTGTCAATTTCCCCTTTTATGGCTGTTAGTATTTGCCTTATATACTGAGGTGTTCCTCTGTTGAGTTCATATATATTTATGATTGCTATATCTTCTTGACCATTATGTAGTGTTCTTCTTTGTTTCTTATAACAATCTTTATTTCAAAGTCTATTTTGTCTGATATGAGTATTGATACTCCAGCTTTCTTTTGATTTCCATACACATGGAATAACTTTTTATACCCCTTCACTTTCAGTCTGTATGTATCCCTAGATCTGAAGTAGGTCTCTTGTAGACAACATACGTATGGGTCTTTTTTTTTTTTTTTCCTGCAATGTTTTGTATCTGTTTTAAATTAATTAATTAATTAATTTTTGTCAGGTCTTGTTTTTGTATCCATTCAGCCAGTCTGTGTCTTTTAGTTGGAGCATTTAATCCATTTACATTATTGCCATTTTGTTAATTGTTTTAGATTTGTTTTTATAGGTCTTTTTTCTTCCCTTCCTCTTTTGGTCTCTTCTCTTGTGATTTGATGACTAACTTTAGTGTTGTGTTTGGATTCCTTTTTTTTGTGTGTGTGTATATATTGTATATTTTTGGTTTGCAGTTACCATGAGGTTCTGATATAGCAGTCTGTATATAAACAAGAAGTTGCTGGTCTTTAATTTCAAATGATATTCCAATATCCTGCATTTGTGCTCTCCTCTTCTCACAATTGCTGGTTTTAATATTATATTTGTGTGTAGATGATTTCCTACCTTTACTGTGTGTTTGCCTTTACCAGTGAAAATTTGTAATTTTCCTGTTTCTAGTTGTGGCCTTTTCTTTTCCACCTAGAGAAGTTCCTTTAGAATTTGTTTCAAAGCTTGTCTGGTGGTGCTGAATTCTCTTAGCTTTTCCTTGTCTGCAAAGCTTTTGATTTCTCTGTCGAATCTGAATGAGAGCCTTGCTGGGTAGAGTATTCTTGGTTATAGGTTCCTCCCTTTCATCACTTTAAATATGTCCTGCCACTCCCTTCTGGCCTGCAGAGTTTCTGCTGAGAAATCAGCTCATAACCTTATTGGAATTCCCTTGTATGTTATTTGTTGTTGTTTCCTTGTCACTTTTAATATTTTTTCTTTGTCTTTAATTTTTTCAATTTGATTACTATTTGTCTCAGTGTGTTCTTCATTAGGTTTATCCTGTATGTGGCTTTTTGCATTTCCTGGCCTGGTTGGCTGTTTCCTTTCCCATGTTAGGGAAGTTTTGAGCTATTACCTCTTCAAATATTTTCTCAGGTCCTTTGTCTCTCTCTTCTCCTTCTGGGACACCTATAATGCAAATGTTGGTGTGTTTCATGCTGTTCCAGAGGTATCTAAGACTGTCCTCATTTTATTTTTTATTCTTTTTTCTTTATTCTGTTCTTTAGCAGTGATTTCCACTATTCTGTCTTCCAACTCACTTACCAATTCTTCTGCCTCAGTTATTCTTCTATTGATTCCTTCTAGTGCATTTTTCATTTCACTTATTGTATTGTTCATCTGTTTGTTCTTCAGTTCTTCTAGGTCATTGCTAAACATTTTTTGTATCTTTACTATCTGTGCCTCCTTTGTTTTTCTGAGATCTTGGATCTTCTTTACTATCAGTACTCTGAATTCCTCTGTCCACTTCACTCAGTTGTTCTTCTGGGGATTTATCTTGTTCCTTCATCTGGGACATATTTCTCTGCTGTCTCATTTTGTTTAATTTTCCGTGATTGTGGTTTCAGTTCCACATGCTGCAGGTTTGCAGTTCTTCTTGCTTCTGCTGTCTGCCCCTAGGTCTATGAGTCTAAGAGGCTGGTGAAGGCTTCCTGTGGGAGGGACTGGTTCCTGCCCACTGGTGGGTGGAGCTGGGTCTTATCGCTCTGATGGGCAGGGCCATGACAGGGGGTGTTTTTATCGGGCAGCTGTGTGCTCTGGAAGACTTTAAGCAGCCTGTCTGCTGATAGGTGGGTCTTTACTCCTGCCCTGTTTGTTGTTTGGTCTGCGGTATTCCAACACTGGAGCCTACAGGTTGTTCGGTGGGGCAGGTCTTGTGAGAAAATGGTGGCCTCCATGAAGGCTCATGCCAACGAGTACTCCCCAGAAATACCACTGCCATATCCTTGTCCCTGCAGTGAGCCACAGCCTCCCCCTGCCTCTGCAGAGACACTCCAACACTACCAGGTAATTTTGGCCTTGTCTTTTATGAGGTTACTGTTTTTTTCCCTGAGTCTTTGTGCACATGAGACTGTGTGCACCTTCCAAGAGTGGAGTTTTTATTTCTCCCAGTCCTGTGGAATTCCTCTGAGTAAATCCTGATGACCTTCAAAGCCAGATTCTCTGGGGGCTCTTCCTTCGATAGCCAGATGCCCAGGCTGGGGATCCTGACATGGGACTCAGAACTTTCACTCCTATTGGGGAACTTCTGTGATATAATTATTTTCCAGTTTGTGAGTCACCCACCTGGCATGTCTGGGATTTAATTTTACCACAATTGCATCCCTCCTATTGTCTCGATGTGGCTTCTTCTATGTCTTTGGGTGTGCGGTATCTTTTTTGGTAGGTTCCAACAGGTTTTTTTTTTTTTTTATGTCAATGGTTGTTCAGAAGTTAGTTCTGATTTTGGTGTTTCTGTAAGAAGAGGTGAGCTCATGTCCTTCTACTCTGCCATCTTTTCTCCTAGAATGCTAGTAATTAATGATTGAATGCTAGCAATTGTGAATGATATATTGTATAGTTTTAGGATTAGATTTTCTTCTTTGTAAGTACTTGGATTTTGTTCATGTAGGTAGTTGAGTTACTGGTGGACACTTTTTACTGTGTCAAGGTTTGTTTTTACTTTGATAGGGTGTGTATGCAAGGTCCCTTTGCCAGGCTGCAGTTCTTACTCCTAAAGTTTCAATGAAATACCAAGTGTTCATTAAGGTTTATCCTCTCTGGTTAGCTGGAAGTACTCACATCTCTCAGCAGTGCATAACATCTAGTATTTTGATTTAGCTCTCAGTCCTACAGCAAAGAACCTCTGCTAAGCCACACAGAGTTTCAGCTTACATAATTAACCCTGCTTTGGCCAAATTTATATGTTTAATTCTGTGGTATAATAAAAAAATATATTTGGTTTTTGTCCCTGGTTCCTGGCACATAGCTTCTGAAACGCTTAGAATTACTTTTTTTTTAAAAACGTATTTATTGGAGGATAATTGCTTTACAATGTTGTGTTGGTTGCTGCTCTATTACAAAAAGAATCAGCTATATGTATACATATATCCCCACATCTCCTCTCTCTTGCATCTCCCTCCCACCCTCCTATCCCACACTTTTAGTAGGCACAAAGCACCGAGCTGATTTCCCTGTGCTATGTGGCTGCTTCCCACTAGCTATCTATTTTACATTTGGTGGTGTATATATGTCCATGCCACACTCTCACTTTGTCCCAGCTTACCTTTCCCCCTCCCTGTGTCTTCAAGTCCATTCTCTACATCTGCATCTTTATTCCTGTCCTGCCGCTAGGTTCTTCAGA
>RJWK010043675.1:0-18664 GCA_004363435.1 Platanista minor
TACCGCAAAAAAAAAAAAAAAGAAAGAGGAGGCCAAGGCTCCGGTTTGCGTTAACCCACTGGATGGAGCGTAGTGCTAGGCACTGAGATGGGGACCACAGACAGAGATCTGTAGGGAAAACTGCAGGTGATACTGAATTCGAGAAGCATTTGAAATGCAGCACTGATGAGTTTTTGATTGGGTTGAGTGATCATCTGGGTGTCTTCAGTTTATAGACAGTGATGCACTGAAGTGGATGAGAACCTCTAGGGAAGAATAAAGAATAAGAGACAAATAAAGATCAAGATGAACGAAGAGGAAGACAAATGAAGAAAAAAGAGAAAGGCCAGAGTCTCAAGAATGCTGAAACGGAATGTGATGTAGGCAAGAATGAGGAAGGCAGGTCAGAGAGCTGGGGTCCGCGCTGGGGGCGGCGGGAGGGGGTTGACACTGCAGGAACAGGCAGAAAGTGGTCTGTCAGTCGAGTGTTTTCAGCAGTGAGTCTGGATGCAAAATGGAGGGGGAACTGGGGTATAGCTGGTGGGGTGTGGGACGTGTGGGAAGCGACTGAGGGGTTTTGTTGTTGTTGTTGTTAAGATGGGGGAGAAGGATGTTTACGAGCTGAAGGGAGGATGGCTACCGAGAAACTGAGGTTATGGAGGGAAGAAGTGCCGCTGAGAACCTAAGCGTCTTGTGAAAAGCGTGGCATCCAGACCAGAGACGGGAGAGCAGAGCTCAGGTATAAGAAGAGTCAGCGCCTTCACAGTATACGAGACAGAGAAGGAGCAGTGCCGGGGGAAAGCACACCAGCCGGGGCTGGACAGCCAGCACGTGGCAGGCGCCGGCCTCTCTCTCTGGATGGCCTCATACAAACATCCCTCTCCCTTTAAGTAAACTAACTGCCATTTGCTTCCACAGCCTTGTGACTGGGAGTGCAGTTTCCAACAAGGTGACACACACGACCCTTCTGGGGATATGTGCTGTTAGGCTGGGGTCTTGGGTACCTGATTTTAACATGCATGTAGTAGCCCTATGAATGTTGATCAGGGGTCTCGGGCTCCGTGGAGGAGCTCTTAAAGATTCGGATTTCCAAGCCCTGCCTCAGGGGATGGTGATTCAGGAAGTCGGCAGGCAGGCCAAGGGGAGCTGTCTTCTACAAAATCTCCGCTTCGTAAGATGCTCGGTCAGGTTTAGGAACAGTGGAGTTAAGACATTATTGACAGTACGTGACACTTGATGTGGGTCCCTGGGTAGCCAGGTCTATGCAAATAGAATAATCAATGGTCTCCACAGTAGGCCCAGGATTCCCAGATGTCTGCAGAAATAGATTTGTCACAGAGTCCTGGATAGATTGGAAACCAGTAATTCTCAACCTTAGCCACATATTAGAATCACCCAGGGAGATTTTACCAGCTACACTCCGGACCAGTTGAATTTGAACCTCCGGGTGAGGGAGTCACTATTTTTTAACAGCTTTACTGAGATATAATTTACATCTCATAAAGCTAACCTGCTTCAAGTATACAATTGAGGGGGCTTAGTTTATTTATAGAGCAACCATCACCATAATTACATTTTCATCATCTCAGAAGTTCCCTAGGTGATTCCAGTGTGTATCCAGGGTTGAGACCAGAAGTAAGAAGTCACTCATTGAGATATGCTTAAATCAAACATTGCAGATGTGGTCGTCACTAGCTAAGGTCCAGCAGGTGCCAGGTGCCAGGTGCCTGTGTTCCAAAGCTCTTGGTGTTCAATAAAGTTGGATGAAAGATGCCATGTAAGTTACTAAAACCCAACATTTGTCTCAAAGCCCCTGTACTGCCACATCCATCCACCTCTCCATGCATTCATTAAATAAAATTTGATTAACTGATATATGTTGGTCACCCGCTATGCACTAACCACTGTTGTAAGTGCCGGAGACTCAATAAGGAACAAAAACACATATGGTTCAGGACCTCTTAGAGTTTACAGCAATAGGAATCGTGAAGCCAAGTATCATTTATCTTCTGATAGAACACACAATGTCCACAAGAAATCAAAATACACTGGCCAATACAAACATAGTTTAAAAGTTACAACAGGATTTCTGATTCATCAGTTGCAGTTAACCAAGATACCCCCCAAATTCACCAGATGCGCTTCTCATCACCGTTCTGACATATCTATAGTCATTTATACATGGAGAAGCCTCCATGGGTTGAATGTGTTGAGAACTGACTTAAAGAAGGGATAACCTGGTGTGGAATCTAGGGATGGCAATACATGTGTGTAGGATTAGCAAACGGGTGAACACTGGACAGAATCTGACGCAGGAAAAAACCATCGTGCTGCCTGGATTGTGATTTTCTTCACAAACGTAAATGTTTGTGATGATCAATATAGGAGTGTATGCTTGGACTGTGATTGCAACTAAATGAAATTTTGGCTGGAAATGTGTCTCTCATGACACTAGAGGCCTTGAGGAATTTTTAAACGTTAAGAGTGGGCATCCAAACGCATCTTCTTTTTCTAATTGTCATCAAACACGGGGACACACATTTTGAGAAGCAAGGTGGACATACAACTGCCTTGGGGAACACCTTGCTCAGTGTTAAGGCATCCTTCCCCCACACCCCCTCCATGAGCCTGTTTCTGACTTGGGAAACCCTGCCATGCTGGTTAGGTCTAATGCCCGTGGAGATGTGCTTCATGGGCCAAGATGAGGACTTGGTCTATGTACTTAGGAAGAGAGGGAGAGACTTGAGCCCGTGCTCTGATTTAGATACCTCGAAATGCTTCCCCAGTTAAACAAGACTCAATTCTGTCCTCAAGACAGAATGGTCATGTAAAGTCCTCCTCCTGCCCCCATTAGAGTCCCGCAACCTAGCTGAGAACATTTGTCATCAGAAAGACCAAGTCACTCCCTCGGCCCCCAGCCTGCTCTCAGCTGACACCTCCCCATCCCACAGTGCCTGTCATGTTCCCGGGAACAGCAGGGGAGACGGGGGCGGTGGCGGGGGAGCATCGAGCTGGGGTGAGAACTGCAGGCTTGTTATATTTTCCCTGACTGTCTTCTGCAAGAAACGACCAGCAGCTGGGCAGTGTGTGCTGCTAGGGCTCCAGAAATGATTCATGTGTTGATATGTTACTTAGGAGCAATCACTTTCTTGCAGAGCAACCCAACAAATATGACAACCAAATACATCTGTGTGCTTCAAAGCAACGGCAGCGCTTAATTTGGAGAGATGCCGCTCCCTTCAAGAGGCCCCCAGGGAGAGGTAGGTTCTGATTCCAAGGGAAGGAGTCCATTACCTTCCGCTGCCTGGAGCGGGGCCCTGAGGGTGGAGGCTCTGGGATTCTGGATGGTCCTCTGCATTATGGTGCTGGACTCAATCGAGGATGATAATAACAACACTAATAATGATAATAGTGTCAGATAATCTGTATTCCTCATTCCCTACGTGCCCGACACCGAGATTAAGAACGTTACATGTGATTAAAAGACTCACAGATTTGATCAGACTCTTCACTAATTTCCAGAAGAAGTGTTGAGTCTTTGGGTAAGTCATTTAACCTCTCTTCTGAAAGAGATTCTTTCGGACTCTCAGTGCCTGGCAGGGCTGACACTCGAATGAACACAGACCTGCAGGCACCAAATCTATGTTCCTAGCGACACTAAGAAGGGGATTCCAGACTGACAGCCGGGAGTCCAGCGAATGCTCAAGATTCTTCCCTCCACACAACAGCTTCTCACTGCTGAACCTTTGCTTATCAAGGAGGCAGAATGATGCAATTGCCCCCCTTGCTGAGAATGTCTGTTCTCTTCGCAGGAACTCCTCTAACCCACACCCCACACGAGGATGCGCGGGGCTGAGCAGAGTGAAGGGCCTCGGAGAATGCAAGCCTGAGGCCTTCGGAAGGAGCGAGGAGCAGGGAGAGAAGGGGGGGCCAAGGCTGAGACAGGTAATGGATGGTTAGGGCCATAGGAGGAAAGAGCTGGAATGGAGCAGACACAAGGGCGGGGGGGACGAGAAACGATGTCCAGAGCCAAGATGCAGAGAGCAGCGGGTGTGTGGGCACCTGCTGGGTGCATGGGAGCCAGATGGACACGATTAAACCAAGTCCTCTCCCTCATTCTGGAGAAGCCAGAGTCTCACCTCCAAGAGCACGTGCTACTTCCCAAACCCAGCATCTCCACAAGTGTGCCCTTACAGTTCTGGTCGTTAGTGATAGACATCATCCCGGCCCCCCCCTACAAAAAAAAAGGATTTTCTTTGGAAAACATTTGAGATATGCATATTCACATTTCCCTTGAATAATCCAACTGCAATTGTTACGCTAAAGACTCCACGCAATCCTGCTCTTTAAAAAAAGTTATATAACTTCACTTAAGGCATAATTTACCAAATATATTTATTCATGACTTCTTTCATGAATCACAAACATCAACCTAAGGGTTCCACACTGGGAAAGCGTTCACCATCCCAGAGGAGTAAACTGGTGATGTTGGGACCTTTATGGGGTTCAGGGCATGGAGCTGGGAGGAAAATTCCAGCACCTGGCCCAAGGTTGGCTGAAAGTTAAAACTTAACCTGGTCCATATTGCTCTGCTTTTTTCAGCAAATTCAGGACCAAAACAATCTTGTAATATCCTGCGTTTCCTTGTACAGGCACACCTCAGAGTTACTGCCGGTTTGGTTCCGGACCACCACAACAAAGTGAGTATCACAAGAAAGTGAGTCACACAATTTTTTTTGGTTTCCCAGTGCATATAAAAGTTATGTTTACGCTAGACTGTAGTCTATTAAGTGTGCAATAGCGTTATGTCTAAAAAGATCAATGTACATGCCTTCATTAAAAAAACCTATATTGCTAAAAAATGCTAAGCATCATCTGACAACACAGGGAGGGTTTCCACAACCTTCAATTTTTAAAAACACACAGTATCTGAGAAGCGCAATAAAACAAGGTACAGCTGTATGTGAAGCAAACAGCATTGCCTTTGGCCTTAGAACATTTTTGCCTTTGATATTTCCCTGTTTACTGTGCAAATTGTATATAACGTGGGAACCTTTCTTGTTTCTGTGGCTGAGCATGGGGGTGGGGCGTGAGAGCTGTCCTTGGTGATAAGGTTCAAGAACTGTCCCTGGTTCCTGTTGGGCAAGGTCGTTTTCTGAACAGCTCCTGTGACACGTGAAAGAGCTCTGATGCTCCTGTGAGGACACAGTGGGTCCTATAAGCTAAGAACCCATAGGGAGGATAGGAGATTGGAGCCAGCAAGGGAAGGTGCGTTCCCCATCATCTCGGTAGCCTCCCTTCTCATAGGAAAAAGCCTTTATGCTCTGAGCTCTGTGATGGGCTTGCCTGTGCCAAGAGCAGCCCGGAGCTAAACTGGGGGAAGAATCTGGATTAACCTGCTGCGTAAGAAAACCGAGTGTGTGATCCTACACTTTGAGTCCTGCCCTGTCTCAGTCCCTACAAACACTGACGAAACGTGTGCCAGAGACACAAAGCCCCTCAAGTGGCTTCTTTTGCGGGGAGGGTGAGAAACAGAGAAAGGCGCTGGTTTGGGCTTCTGGGTCAGAAGTTTTAAGAAACACCCCATGCAGAATGTTAAAGCAACTTACACCCCGAGGAGGAAGTGAGGGCCCTGATCTCGACATGACTATGGGAATGTAAGCCCTGGGGCATTTGCAGAAATCCTGGGAGGGTTTTAAACTCTCACAGGGTACAGAATAGACGTTAAGAGTCCATGTGTCTAAATTTCAAGAGCAGGAGGTGGCAGGGTAGGGTGGGCAGGGAATCAGACCTTGGAATTGATCTCAACAGGCTGCCTCACCCAATCCCCAGCTGGATGCTCCTGGAAGGAGATTCACTGTTAGCAAGATGGAAGGGGACCATTAAAATGCTGTCATGGCAAGGGTAAAAAAAAGTTATCAAAATATTCTTTTTATGAGCTGGGCTCAAAATGTTGCAGCGCCCAGCCTGAGGTGGAGCTAAGAAATCTCCCAAGAGAATGGGAACCAGTAAGGCATCAGGTTATCCTACTGCCTCCGCCAAAAGTGTCACTTCTATTGCTATCACCTGGGGGCCACCTACCTGCACGCCGCATTAGTTTGAAGCAGAAATCAGGAAGGACCAGACCCTTTTTATTCGAGTGATGTAAATGCACTGCTTCCGTGTTTAAAATCAAAACTGGCAGAATCTGGGTCATGACGAAACCTCCAATAATATCACCGAACATGGAGAAAAAGCTGAATTTTAGGAAAACCCAGGACTGCAAACTGCACTGCTACCCTGTACCAACCAAAAATGTACTTGAATGCAACCAGAATGTCAAAGGTAGAGAGGCCCCTCTAAACTCGGGCAAGCACCGCTCTCAACTACATTCCTTTCTAGAGAGAAGCTACAAGGAGACCCCAAAGTGGAGCTACTCAAAAAAGACTTACTGTTTTGAATCCCTACTTTATTATACACAAGAACTGCACTGTGTAGATAACTTCAGTCGGATCCAAATTCCAACTCAAAAACCCAACATAAAGTGCACTCCCAAGAATGCATAATTAGACAATGTTTATTACAGCAGCCCGGGTGCTTAAAGTGTTGAATATGGGTTAATCTTGGATAGATTTAAAACACCACATGTTCATTTATGTTAAAAAAATATATTACAATTGTAATTTCAGGTTCACCGAAGTACTTAATCCTCACGTATTTGGTTCCATCTTCTGAACATGTAGGCGGTCTCAGAGCACCTCCTGTCAGTGAGAGGCAGCAAGCGGTCCCTCTACTGAGCATGCAGGTGTGGTTGCCAGAACAGGCCCCTGTGCAAAGGCCTTCCTTCCTAGGAAGCCATCACCTAGTCCTGCTCAGGACCAAAGGATCCTGTAAGCCCTACAAGGAAAAGGCTGCCCCAAGGAGTTTGGCGTGGAGCTGGCTAAGATCTTTCACGGGCTGTATTCAAGAAAGCCAGAGGTAACTGGCCCTTTAGAAGTCTGCCCTTGCTTCTCCAGGACAGAGAGTACCTTCAACTTTCTCAATTCAGGAGGGAAAAAAATCAGAACAAAGCACTAAGATGCTTAAGGTGAACTCTGCATATGCCTTGCCTCTGCTACAAGGTCATAAACTGTTTTTAATGCCCGCGCCAAGGCATGCGGGATCTTAGTTCCCTGACCAGGGGTCGAACCCGTGTCCCACCCCCCCCACCCCCCCGCAGTGGAAGTGTGGATTCTTAACCGTTTGGACCGCCAGGGAGGTCCCTACAAGGTCATAAGCTTCTTGATTAAAGGCTTGTGGATGTCAGGGCTAGAGGGTAGCTTAAAGACATTTTGTTCAACCCCTGCCACTAAAACCAGAGCCATGGGATCATCTTCAAGGTGCCCTTGGATGGCATCGGAGCTGAGAGCCCAAGCTTCAGAGGTGGGTTGGCCCAGTTATTCACAAGTGGCAGTAATTCTACCTCCAAGAGGAGATTTGTCCCTGTCTGGAGACATTTTGGTGTCATAGCTGGAGGGAAGCTACTGGCATCTTGAGGGTGGAGGCCAGGGATGCTGCTAACCATCCTCCCATGCCCAGCACAGCCCCTACTGCAGAGAATTATCTGGCCCCAAATGTCAGTAGTGCTAAGACTGGGAGGCCCTGTGTTACGGACTAAATGTTTGCATCCCTCCCAAACTCATATGTTGAAGCCCTAACGGTGAGATGGTTTTTGGAGAGGGCACTTGGGGAGGTGATTAGGGCTAGATGATTTTGCTTTCCCACAAAACCCTATTTAAGCCTGTTGCTACCAGACACCAAGCTTGCCTTTGCCTCCATCTACTCCTCTATAAAATGGGCATCACAGCAATACCTACCCCATGGCGGGGGGGGGGGGTCGTGTGGTCTTCAATGAGGGCATCTTGTATAGTGGGTAGAGGTGTGTCTGGTGCTAATTAACACCAATTTACTTGTTGAATAATGCCTGTTGATGTCTCAGAGACAATAAGAGCGCAAGTGTGGCCAAAATCAAGCCAAGACCAGGAGGCTCTCGGAAGCAACCATAAGGTTAGGGCAGTGAGGTCCCATCAGGCACCTCCCCCTCCACTGTGGGCTTACTCCATGTCACCAGACACCAGGGTCCACCAGTCCAGACCCCAAGGGACCCCTGAGACATCCTCTGTAAAGACGAGCTGGGTGGGGATGAACAAATGGGTCACCCTGGCCTGCCTCAGCATTTTTAAACCCATGTGACTTTTTTTCCCCTAGAGACTGCAAATGCTGCCTTGCAGGAAAGGGAATCAGAATTCAACCGAAATGGAAGAAGTTTAAGGTAGATTTAGGATATTATCTTTACAGGTCATCCTGGTCACGCCAGGATTAAAGACAGTTTTGTGGGAAAGCAAAATCATAATTTTAGCTTCTTCAAATAGACCAATTTATCTATAAATGGAAAAATCCCCATAAAGTAGAGTATTCTATAATAACATAATTTAAATATTTATAAAGGTAGCCATCTTATACGGAGTTTATCTTGACCTTCTGTTAAGTATATATCCCAATGTTAATTCATACATTTTAAGAGGTTAGACTGTGGATCAAAATGCAGGAAGAAGAAAGGAACTGAGGGGAAACGTTTTTCTCTGGATGCACATGACAGAAGCAGGCGTGGAAAAGACAATCTTATTTCAGGGCCATGAGAACAATCTGAAAATGATTAGTTCTAGATCCAGAGCTGCCTACAATAACAAGAGGGAAAAATGTTCCCTTTTTGAAAGGCCTGAGTATTGTGCCAAAGTTGCATTTTTAATAACCTAAAATATAAAATCCACTTGACTCACATCTAATGTTTTAGTGTAACTAGACAGCTTCTGGTGTTGGGTAGGAATCTGTTTACAGAAAGGTTAGTAGCAGTATTTTTGAGATAGCTGTACACTCCAAGGAATGGAGAACACACAAGTGGATGAATCCTCACCAAATACTCAGCTTTCACGTTTTGGTTCTCAATCCAGAAATGTTTGTAAGACATCCACGTGGTCCAGAGATGTAAGCATCACTGCACTAAAGGTGGATGTTCTAGACAGCTGGCCAGGTGCTCGGATGAATTGGCAGGTAAAGGTCACCCCAGGTTGCTGGCATTAACTGAGTGCCCAGAAGGGGAGAAGCACCATCTTAGGGGTTAGGGGGACCAGTGGTGAACAAGACAAACAGCCACATGCAGCTTCCCTGCCTGTGGGAGAAGACAGCCAGTCAATACTAACACGACATGTCAGAAAGTGATAAGGCCCATGAAAAAACATAAATCAGGGCAAGGGGACGCAGCAGGTCTGGGGAGCGGGTAGGGAGGGGGTGTTACCATTTTAAATAGCATGGTGTCTGTAGAGCACATTGAAAGGTGAAAATCTCTGCAAGTACTTGGGGAAGATGAGGGAGTGCGTTAGGTGGTTATGTGGGGGAAAGTGCTTCCAGCAGAGGGAACGTCAGTGACCACAGAAATGGAGGGAGAAGAAAAGGAGAGAGGCAGCTTCCAAAACTTTTTTACTATTTATGTTAAGTGATGAGTTCTTAATAATGAATTTTTCTGATACTTTTAGGGCAACCAAGTTTGGGCCATTCTAAAGAAGTTACTTAGAAGGCTAAACATGCCCTGCAGATATAGATTTCTCTACAGTGCTTAATTTTAGAAAATTCAAATCCAATGACGATCAAAAATAAAAATTAAACACGCAGAACTCTAAGGATACTGTTCTTCAATTATCTGAGTTAACTTAGCTAATTGGTATTTTCAGTTTGATGCTCTCAAAATTTGTAAACTATTTATGAGAGAGTGAAGAAATGCCACACACAGTGTTGAACAATAAATCTTTTAATTAAGAACATGGACTGTCATCTAGCACCTTGGTTATTCGCTTTCATTTGAGCATGTCAAACGTCACAGGCCGGCAAGATCGCAGACTTCATTAAGTGCAGGCAGAAGAGACAGGAGTTTTTACCGGAAGCGAAATAAGGGTGAAAGGATGCTCAGATAATTTTACCCCTGTTAGTCAAAAAGATTCCTGAAATATGACTGATGAATCATTTGATGCCTGATACCTCTCTGAAGAAATTGTGATAAGCAGTCATCAGTCACCTTTGGAGGGTGCATAATGACTGTGTAATGTTTTCCACTGGTACCTGATGGTTCATACCTATTTCACAGCAGAGAGAATATTTATATCCTAAAAGCAATCACAGATTCGAGATATTTAAGCTAAATTTTCTTTCTTTTTTTTTTTTTTTTTTTTTTGCGGTACGCGGGCCTCTCACTGTTGTGGCCTCTCCCGTTGCGGAGCACAGGCTCTGGACGCGCAGGCTCAGCGGCCATGGCTCATGGGCCCAGCCGCTCCGCGGCATGTGGGATCTTCCCGGACCGGGGCACGAACCCGTGTGCCCTGCATCGGCAGGCGGACTCTCAACCACTGCGCCACCAGGGAAGCCCTAAGCTAAATTTTCTATTTCACTGAGGCAAATAAATTTACTGGCAATATAATTATTTATAACCTGGTTACAGATCACAGTAAATATTAAAATGGAACAAGCTTGAGAGAAACTGTCAATTGTCCAAATAAATTTCTATGGTATATGTATTTTTAGAGGCAACCAAGTTGACTGTACTTATGAAATGGAATAATTTAAAACACCATTTATGGATGATTATGAGGCAATTTAAGAAGCCATGTGGGTTTGTTTTCTGACAAATGATCAGCACTGAGCAAAGCTTAGCAACAATTCATACGCTCAACTGCCAATGAGTCATGGATGCCTACTCTCCTCTTTAACAATCCGTCCCCAGGGACCCCAGCCTGTCTTCTCTGAGGATAAATTACCACATGTGTGCTCTGAGGAAAGAATCAACAGACTGTCCAAAGTCCCTAATCCTACAGAGAGGTTACTATCAGCTCTGAGAGGCTGGGATTCTACACACAGATCCACATGCCCACCCACTTACACTCCAAAAGATGTGAGGTGTGCACATGTAGAGAAAGATTCTTGTTGCTTCACTTTTAGATGAAATTGCAGCACCAACCATAGTGTCTTTTAAGAGAAACCCCCGCAATGGCAGAGACTTTGACTGACGTGTTGAGTTCCCAGGGCTACACACCCTGGAGCAAGGCAGGCTCACAAGACACCCTTGTGGTACCACACTGCACACTCCAGCCGAAAGTCAACGCTTCAGCCAAATACCAATTACCCATAGTTCCAGTCCACGGATGCCAATTTTCATGTTGAGAGGCTATACTTCTCGCTTTTCAACTGTGCATCTTGGCTCCATGCAGGGAATCATCTCAGGCTAGAAAAATAATCTAAATGTCCATCTGTTCACAGACGTGAGGCTAAGCCTGGGTATGAAATGTGCTCTGTCCACGTTCTCCTTCCCATGACCGTTCGATCCCCCGATGGAAGCCTTCTGACCTGGGTGTGGAGCCCTGGCCAGCAGCACGCCCCTCTTCTTTCCCAGGTGAAGAAGCCTCTTGCATCTGCCCTCAACGCCTGACCATGCTCACTGCGCCCTGTATACCTGCTTGGTTCAGGGCACTGAGACTCTTGTCTAGACAGTCGGCTACTTCACCCCATGCTGCGTGTAGCACAAAAGCTACCACATCAAACACAGGGATGCTAATCACTGATAACTATTCTCAACTACGGTAAGTGATGATTTTCCTGCTGTGCTCCTGAAAATTCAGCTTCTCATCCAGAATTCATCCAAAGTGCCTGCCTGTGAATTAATAACTCTGACTGCTAACAGAGATGCTGGATTTTATTATCTTTTAGCTACAAGTTCAGGGATATGTGATTGAAGCTGACAATGTCTGCATAGACTTCTCCCTATTTTCTTAGCTATAATCTGTATAAATGTCTGAAAATCACACACACACACACACACACTCTGTTTTGGATTTTTTTTCCCCCACTGGTGCTTAAGCCTTCCTTACCCTTCAGAGGCTCTTCTTTCTTTGAGACTGACATGCAGTCCTTTGCATGTCGATAGGCATGGTCATTGATTCATGCACTCATTTGTTCATTCATTCATTCAATAGACTATTATTTATTGAGCAATTACTATGTGCTAAAAACTGTTTTAGGTGCTGAGTACACATTTGGAGCAAAATCACCTTCGCAGCACTTACAACCTAGAAATATGATGCTTTTGGGTCCTTGCCTAGATGGGGGAAAGCCAGATGCCTCTGTCACAGCAGCTGACCAGGTGTGTGCCCCGTCTGTGGTGACTCCAGACTATAATGTGCATGCACGATGCACGCCGTCTGAAGCGCAAACAAAGGCACCCCCGAAGAAGCCATAGGCAAACCACAGGGCTCTCTTGGTGCACAGTGGGGTACCAGGGTTTAAAGCAGTATGAATGGCTGCGGTGGTGGTTTTAAAATATTCACAGATCCTTTGATAATCCTCTCTTGGAAAGGTGGAGCTTGATTCTCCTCCCTTTGAGAATGGCTGGACTTAGTGATGCACTTCTAACGAATAAAACAGAAGTGGTGGTGGGGACCAGGTGATAAACGGTGGCTTCTTGCTTGCTGTGTATTTTACCGATCAGTCTCTAGGGGGCGTCAGCTGCCATCCCAGGAGGCTCTCAGGCAGCCCTGTGCAGAGCCCAGGTGGTGAGGAACCCAGGCCTCCCGCCCACACCCAGCTGAGGGCGCCACCTTGGAGGTGGGTTCTGCAGCCCTACTCAAGCCTTCGGCAGATGCAGCCCCACTGACAGCTGGGATGCAACCTCCTGGGAGACCCTTAGCCAGAATCCACTAGCTAAACTGCTCTTGGATTCCTGACTTTCAGAAACCAGGGGAGATAATAAACGTTTGCCGTTTTAACCTTCTAAGTTTGGGGGCAAGAGAGAACTAATACAGATGCCAACATCATGTTGTCCTTTTAACATGGCAGGTTTTACTTTATTATTTCCTGGAAATAGAGCTATTTTTTAAATCCCATCTATATTCAACACATCAGCATAATGAATGCAGAAAGCCAATTTGAATGCCTATCTATATATGTGTATATTCAAGATCTGAGTACACACATGTGCATTGAATTAGTTACACCTTAACTTGAAGATAATAAGTCAAACTACAAATGAAAATTAAGATAGATTCCCCTCCTGCCCCCTTTACCACACAACAGGTCAGGTCTACACTTCACTGTGCCTCTGACCCCCAGCATGCTTGCAGACAGATGGTCACAGACAGATGTTCACTCTGCAATTCAGGTTCCCTGTCACCAACTGCCGCTGCCGCTGAGGATTTGAGCTGCTCTCTTTGTGAACAGTGCAGGAAATTAACAGGACCTCTGCCACTCACCGTGTGGATGACAGGCTCTTGGTGCTCCAGCCAGGCATCAGGGCTGTGCCTCTGAGGTGGGAGAGCCAAGTTCAGGACACTGGTCCACAAGAGACCTCCCAGCTACACGTAATAGCAAACGGTGAAAATCTCCCAGAGATCTCCATCTCAACGCCAAGACCCAGCTCCACTCAACAACCAGCAAGCTACACTGCAGGACACCCTATGCCAAACAACTAGCAAGACAGGAACACAACCCCATCCATTAGCACAGAGGCTGCCTAAAATCATAATAAGGCCACAGACACCCCAAAACATACCACCAGACATGGACCTGCCCACCAGAAAAGACAAGATCCAGCCTCATCCACCAGAACTCAGGCACTAGTCCCCTCTACCAGGAAGCCTACACAACCCACTGAACCGACCTTAGGCACTGGGGACAGACACCAAAAACAACGGGAACTCCGAACTTGCAGCCTGTGAAAAGGAGACCCCAAACACAGTAAGTTAAGCAAAATGAGAAGACAGAGAAACACACAGCAGACGAAGGAGCAAGGCAAAAACCCACCAGACCTAACAAATGAACAGGAAATAGGCAGTCTACCTGAAAAAGAATTCAGAATAATGATAGTAAAGATGATCCCAAATCTTGGAAATAAAATGGAGAAAATACAAGAAATGTTTAACAAGGACCTAGAAGAACTAAAGAGCAAACAAACAGTGATGAACAACACAATAAATGAAATTTAAAATACTCTAGAAGGGATCAATAACAGAATAACTGAAGCAGAAGAACGGATAAGGGACCTGGAAGATAAAATAGTGGAAATAACTACTGCAGAGCAGAATAAAGAAAAAAGAATGAAAAGAACTGAGGACAGTCTCAGAGACCTCTGGGACAACATTAAACGCATCAACATTTGAATTATAGGAGTCCCAGAAGAAGAAGAGAAAAAGAAAGGGTCTGAGAAAATATTTGAAGAGATTATAGTTGAAAACTTCCCTAATATGGGAAAGGAGATAGTTAATCAAGTCCAGGAAGCTCAGAGAGTCCCATACAGGATAAATCCAAGGAGAAACACACCAAGACACATACTAATCAAACTATCAAAAATTAAATACAAAGAAAACATATTAAAAGCAGCAAGGGAAAAACAACAAATAACACACTAGGGGATCCCCATAAGGTTAACATCTGATCTTTCAGCAGAAACTCTTCAAGCCAGAAGGGACTGGCAAGACATATTTAAAGTGATGAAGGAGAAACACCTGCAACCAAGATTACTCTACCCAGCAAGGATCTCATTCAGATTTGATGGAGAAATTAAAACCTTTACAGACGAGCAAAAGCTGAGAGAGTTCAGCACCACCAAACCAGCTTTACAACAAATGCTAAAGGAACTTCTCTAGGCAAGAAACACAAGAGAAAGAAAAGACCTATAAAAAAAAGCCCAAAACAATTAAGAAAATGGTAATAGGAACATGCTTATCAATAATTACCTTAAATATAAATGGATGAAATGCTCCAACCAAAAGACATAGACTGGCTGAATGGATACAAAAACAAGACCCATATATATGCTGTCTACAAGAGGACCACTTCAGACCTAGGGACACATACAGACTGAAAGTGAGGCGATAGAAAAAGATATTCCATGCAAATGGAAACCAAAAGAAAGCTGGAGTAGCAATTCTCGTATCAGATAAAATAGACTTAAAAACAAGGACTATTACAAGGGACAAAGAAGGACACTACATAATGATCAACGGATCAATCCAAGAAGATATAACAACTGTAAATATTTATGCACCCAACAAAGGAGCACCTCAATACATAATAAGGCAAATACTAACAGCGATAAAAGGGGAAATCGACAGTAACATAATCATAGTAGGGGACTTTAACACCCCACTTTCATCAATGGACAGATCATCCAAAATGAAAAAAAATAAGGAAACACAAGCTTTAAATGATACATTAAACAAGATGGACTTAATTGATATTTACAGGACGTTCCATCCAAAATCAATAGAATACACATTCTTCTCAAGTGCTCATGGAACATTCTCCAGGACAGATCATATCCTGGGTCACAAATCAAGCCTTGGTAAATGTAAGAAAACTGAAATTGTATCAAGTGTCTTTTCCAGCCACAACGCTATGAGACTAGATATCAATTACAGGAAAAAAAATCTCTAAAAAATACAAACACATTGAGGCTAAACAATACACTTCTTAATAACCAAGAGATCACTGAAGAAATCAAAAAATACCTAGAGACAAATGACAATGAAAACACAATGACACAAAACCTATGGGATGCAGCAAAAGCAGTTCTAAGAGGGAAGTTTATAGCAATACAACCCTACCTTAAGAAACAAGAAACATCCCAAATAAACAACCGAACCTTTCACCTAAAGCAATTAGAGAAAGAAGAACAAAAAAAACCCCAAAGTTAGCAGAAGGAAAGAAATCATAAAGTTCAGATCAGAAATAAATGAAAGAGAAATGAAGGAAACGATAGCAAAGATCAATAAAACTAAAAGCTGGTTCTTTGAGAAGATAAACAAAATGGATAAACCATTAGTGAGACTCATCAAGAAAAAAAGGGAGAAGACCCAAATCAATAGAATTAGAAATGAAAAAGGAGAGGTAACAACTGACACTGCAGAAATACAAAAGATCATGAGAGATTACTACAAGCAACTCTATGCCAATAAAATGGACAACCTGGAAGAAATGGACAAATTCTTAGAAATGGACACCCTTCAGAGACTGAACCAGGAGAATACAAAATATGAACAGAACAATCACAAGCACTGAAATTGAAACTGTGATTAAAAATCTTCCAACAAACAAAAGCCCAGGACCAGATGGCTTCACAGGCGAATTCTATCAAACAATTAGAGAAGAGCTAACACCTATCTTTCTCAAACTCTTCCAGAATATAGCAGAGGGAGGAACACTCCCAAACACATTCTATGACTCCACCATCACCCTGATACCAAAACTAAAGATGTCACAAAGAAAGAAAACTACAGGCCAATATCACTGATGAACACAGATGCAAAAATCCTCAACAAAATACTAGCAAACAGAATCCAACAGCACATTAAAAGGATCATACGCCATGATCAAGTGGGGTTTATCCCAGGAATGCAAGCATTCTTCAATATATGCAAATCAGTCAGTGTGATACACCTTATTAACAAATTGAAGGAGAAAATCCATATGATCATCGCAATAGATGCAGAGAAAGCTTTTGACAACATTCAACACCCATTTATGATAAAAACCCTCCAGAAAGGAGGCACAGAGGGAACTTTCCTCAACAAAATAAAAGCCATATATGACGAACCCACAGCCAGCATCGTCCTCAATGGTGAAAAACTGAAACCATTTCCACTAAGATCAGGAACAAGACAAGGTTGCCCACTCTCACCACTATTATTCAACATAGTGTTGGAAGTTTTAGCCACAGCAATCAGAAAAGAAAAAGAAATAAAAGGAATCCAAATCGGAAAAGAAGAAGTAAAACTGTCACTGTTTGCAGATGACATGATACTATACATAGAGAATCCTAAAGATGCTAGCAGAAAACTCCTAGAGCTAATCAATGAATTTGGTAAAGTAGCAGGATACAAAATTAATGCACAGAAATCTCTTGCATTCCTAAACACTAATAATGAAAATCTGAAAGTGAAATTAAGAAAACATTCCCATTTACCATTGCAACAAAAAGAATAAAATATCTAGGAATAAACCTACCTAGGGAGACGAAAAGACCTGTATGCAGAAAATTACAAGGGACTGATGAAAGAAATGAAAGATGATACAAATAGATGGAGAGATATACCATGTTCTTGGATTGGAAGAATCAACATTGTGAAAATGACTGTACTACCCAAAGCAATCTACAGATTCAGTGCAATCCCTATCAAACTACCACTGGCATTTTTCACAGAACTAGAACAAAAAAAAGCACAATTTGTATGGAAACACAAAAGACCTCGTATAGCCAAAGCAATCCTGAGAACGAAAAACGGAGCTGGAGGAATCAGGCTCCCTGACTTCAGACTCTACTACAAAGCTACAGTAATCAAGACAGTATGGTACTGGCACAAAAACAGAAATATAGATCAATGGAACAGGATACAAAGCCCAGAGATAAACCCACGCACATATAGTCACCTTATCTTGGATAAAGGAGGCATGAATATACAGTGGAGAAAAGACAGCCTCTTCAATAAGTGGTGCTGGGAAAACTGGACAGCTACATGTCAAAGAATGAAATTAGAACACTCCCTAACACCATACACAGAAATAAACTCAAAATGGATTAAAGACCTAAATGTAAGGTCAGACACTATCACACTCTTAGAGGAAAACACAGGCAGAACACTTTATGACATAAATCACAGCAAGATCCTTTTTGACCCACCTCCTAGAGTAATGGAAATAAAAAGAAAAATAAACAAATGGGACCTAATGAAAGTTAAAAGCTTTTGCACAGCAAAGGAAACCATAAACAAGACAAAAAGACAGCCCTCCGAATGGGAGAAAATATTTGCAAATGAAGCAACTGACAAAGGATTAATCTCCAAAATTTACAAGCAGCTCATGCAGCTCAATATCAAAAAAACAAACAACCCAATCCAAAAATGGGGAGAAGACCTAAATAGACATTTCTCCAAAGAAGATTCACAGATTGCCAACAAACACATGAAAGAATGCTCAACGTCACTAATCATTAGAGAAATGCAAATCAAAACTACACTGAGGTATCACCTCACACCTGTCAGAATGGCCATCATCGGAAAATCTGCAAACAATAAATGCTGGAGAGGGTGTGGAGAAAAGGGAACCCTCTTGCACCATTGGTGGGAATGTAAATTGATACAGCCACTGTGGAGAACAGTATAGAGTTTCTTTAAAAAACTAAAAATAGAACTATCGTACAACCCAGTAATCCCACTACTGGGCATATACCCTAAGAAAACCATAATTCAAAAAGAGTCATGGACCAAAATGTTCATTGCAGCTCTATTTACAATAGCCAGGACATGGAAGCAACCTAAGTGTCCATCGACACATGAATGGATAAAGAAGATGTGGCACATATATACAATGGAATATTACTCAGCCATAAAAAGAAACAAAATTGAGTTATTTGTAATGAGGTGGATGGACCTAGAGTCTGTCATACAGAGTGATGTAAGTCATAAAGAGAAAAACAAATACCGTAGGCTAACACATATATATTGAATCTAAAAAAAAAATTAAAAAAATTGGTCATGAAGAACCTAGGGGCAAGATGGGAATAAAGACACAGACCTACTAGAGAAGGGACTTGAGGATATGGGAAGGGGGAAGGGTAAGCTGGGACAAAGTGAGA
>RJWK010043676.1:0-12869 GCA_004363435.1 Platanista minor
GATTCCATATATATGTGTTAGCATACAGTATTTGTTTTTCTCTTTCTGACTTACTTCACTCTGTATGACAGACCCTAGGTCCATCCACCTCACTACAAATAACTCAATTTCGTTTCCTTTTATGGCTGAGTAATATTCCATAGTATATATGTGCCACATCTTCTTTATCCGTTCACCTGTCGATGGACACTTAGGTTGTTTCCATGCCCTGGCTATTGTAAATAGAGCTGTGGTGAACATTGTGGTACATGACTCTTTTTGAATTATGGTTTTCTCAGGGTATATGCCCAGTAGTGGAATTGCTGGGTCGTATGGTAGTTCTATTTTTAGTTTTTTAAGGAACCTCCATACTGTTCTCCATAGTGGCTGTATCAATTTACATTCCCACCAACAGTGCAAGAGGGTTCCCTTTTCTCCACACCCTCTCCAGCATGTATTGTTTGTAGATTTTTTGATGATGGCCATTCTGACTGGTGTGAGGTGATACCTCATTGTAGTTTCGAATTGTATTTCTCTAATGATTAGTGATGTTGAGCATCCTTTCATGTGTTTGTTGGCAATCTGTATATCTTCTTTGGAGAAATGTCTGTTTAGGTCTTCTGCCCATTTTTGGATTGGGTTGTTTGTTTTTTTGATATTGAGCTGCATGAGCTGCTTGTATATTTTGGAGATTAATCCTTTGTCAGTTACTTCATTTGCAAATATTTTCTCCCATTCTGAGGGTTGTCTTTTCGTCTTGTTTATGGTTTCCTTTGCTGTGCAACAGCTTTTATGTTTCATTAGGTCCCATTTGTTTATTTTTGTTTTTATTTCGCTTGCTCTAGGAGGTGGGTCAAAAAGGATCTTGCTGTGATTTATGTCATAGAGTGTTCTGCCTATGTTTTCCTCTAAAGAGTTTTATAGGGTCCGGCCTTACATTTAGATCTTTAATCCATTTTGAGTTTATTTTTGTGTATGGTGTTAGGGAGTGTTCTAATTTCATTCTTTTACGTGGAGCTGTCCAGTTTTCCCAGCACCACTTATTGAAGAGGCTGTCTTTTCTCCATTGTATATTCTTGCCTCCTGTATCAAAAATAAGGTGACCATGTGTGCGTGGGTTTCTCTCTGGGCTTTCTATCCTGTTCCATTGATCTGTATTTCTGTTTTTGTGCCAGTACCATACTGTCTTGATTACTGTAGCTTTGTAGCGTATGAATTGGGTTTTGAAGGCTGAGTTGGAGTTTTCTGGGAGTAAAGAAAGATATTTAAGGCAGAGAGAACATCCATGTATAAATCTATAGAGGCAAGAGAATATGGTTCTATTCAGAGAATGATAAGGTGATGTGGGGTTTTGTATGGGGAGTGGTGGGAAGTGGGTCTAGAGAGGAGAGCAGGAGCAGGTGGTCTTGTGCTTTGTAGAAAGTTTAGACCTTACTCCTGTACGAGACTTTGGAAAATTTACACAGAGGGAAGTCATGCTCAGTTCTGCATTTTAGGAGGCAGTGAAGAACATGCCTCTGGGTGGAGGTGAGACAAGGAGTCACCTCACCTATTAAAACAGTCAACATAAGAAAAAGCAAAAGCCTCAACTAAGGCAGGTGCAGCAGGGAAGGAGAGGGCAGGGCACAACTGAAGAGATTTAAGGGACAGGCTAATCAGGATTCAGTAATCTGTTGGCTGTGAAGGCTGACCAAGAAATGATAACTTCCACGTCCCCTGGGTGAGGACATCAGGCTCTGATGGCTGACTAGAATTTCCAAGTCCAAGCTGGTTTCCCGAGCCTGTGCCCCAGTGTGATAGGATGGAGGAGTTTTATCCCACTGCTATTCAAATGCTGTTAGCCCTAGATGAATACTCCCTCTGTTTAATTTTATTTTCATTCTGTGCTCTTGTTGAGCCATTTCAAAGGAAAAGAAGAAAGAAATTTTGATTGGTTCAGTGAGCCAGTATTTAGTAAGTGCCTTCCACTTTAGTCACGTCATTCAATCTAACTGCAAGGAATGTATTCTTCCTGTGTGCCTAGGAAGAGGAAATAAAGTAATGTTTTCACCACACCATCAAATTAGCAAGAGTATCTGGAATAGTAAAAAGTGTGGTTCTATTCATTGAGAGCCATTAGTACTAGACGACACCTGTTCAAACCTAGTAGAATGATGCCTTCAGCCAGTCTTTAGAATCCAAGGTTCATCGTAAGTTAAAAATTTCAGGGACTTCCCTGGTGGTACAGTGGTTGAGAATCTGCCTGCCAATTCAGGGCACATGGGTTCAAGCCCTGGTCCCGGAAGATCCCACATGCCGTGAAGCAACTAAGCCCCTGTGCCACAACTACTGAGCCTGTGCTCTAGAACCCATGCTCTGCAACAAGAGAAGCCACTGCAATGAGAAGCCCACTCACTGCAACGAAGAGTAGCCCCTGCTCACAGCAACTAGAGAAAACCTGCGTGCAGCAACAAAGACCAAAGACCCAAAGCAGCCAAAAAAAAAAAAAAAAAAATTTTCAATGATCTTGACAGCCAGGTCTCTAGGGATGGTTCAGTCACCTGTGAATTCATTTTAAGACATGAATATTAGACTGAGAAAGTAAAAATCTGCCCTGCCATTCATCACAGATAAACAGACACAGATAAAACCAGGTGCAAAGTTAACAGGAAACAATATTTCTCCCAAGCACACACTGCAACTTATTAGATAATAATTCCCTTCTCTGGGTGACTTTTAAAAATTCACTAAGAAACTGTTCTCTAAAATCAGACTGGGAATTCCCTGGCGGTCCAGCGATGAGTCCATGCTTCTACTGCAGGGTTCAATCCCTGGTCGAGGAACTAAGATCCCACGTGCCACGTGGTGTGGCCAAAAATAACTAAATAACTAAATAACTAACTAACTAACTAAATAAATAAATAAAATCATAGACTGTCAGGAATTTTGCTGTTTGAAATTCTGTCAGTGAGAATGAAGCCTTACAGTCTTGCTTGGAGAATCTAAGTTGCTTTGACAGAACAGCAGCCTTGATTTCCAACGCAGGTGTAGAACTTCAGGGCTTTCTGAACACAACTTTCCACATTTAACATTGTAGTTTTCAAGGAAACTGAACCTTGGGTCCACTTTGCAGTCCAGAGCTGATGTTGACCCTCTTTTCATATAGCTCTGTATCCCTTTGAGTATATCAAACTCTGTTTCATTGAAATTTCACCTAACCTCCACTCATTCCCATAATTATATAATAGCGATCTTTTCCTTTAGTGAGACACTCCACCATCCCTTTGGTGTGCAGTTTGCCTTGTTGCAGTGAGTTGATAGCCTGACATTGTTGGACTACAGCTTTGCCTTGGTGGGTTTAGGCTGATTGGACCAGGACTATCTCAAACTTTGTTTTGGCCTCTACTCTTTTTTTTTTTTAATTAATTTATGTATTTTTGGCTGTGTTGGGTCTTCGTTTCTGTACGAGGGCTTTCTCTAGTTGCGGCGAGCGGAGGCCACTCCTCATCGCGGTGCACGTGCCTCTCACTGTCGCGGCCTCTCTTGTCGTGGAGCACAGGCTCCAGACGTGTAGGCTCAGTCGTTGTGGTTCATGGGGCCCAGTTGCTCCACGGCATGTGGGATCCCTCAGACCAGGGCTCGAACCCGTGTCCCTTGCATTGGCAGGCAGATTCTCAACCACTGCGCCACCAGGGAAGCCCTTGGCCTCTACTCTTATTTGTGATTGTAGATTTCCTTCATTTGCTTTTTGCTACTTGAAGTAACATTTATGTTAAGCTGTATTCTTATTTTTTATTCTTATTTTTAATAATTTTTTTTTTTTTTTGGCTCTGTTGGGTCTGTTTCTGTGCGCAGGCTGTCTCTAGTCGCACGAGTAAGGGTTACTCTTCATTGCGGTGTGCGGGCTTCTCATTGTGGTGGCTTCTCTTGTTATGGAGCACGGGCTCTAGGCACGCGGGCTTCAGTAGTTGTGGCACGCGGGCTCAGTAGTTGTGGCTTGTGGGCTTAGTTGCTCCGCGGCATGTGGGATCTTCCCTGACCAGGGCTCGAACCCCTCTCCCCTGCATTGGCAGGCAGATTCTTAACCACTGCGCCACCAGGGAAGCCCCTAAGCTATATTTTTAAATTACAAAAAGTAATACTCTATATGAATAGCTAGCAAGCACATGAAAAGATGATCAACATCATTTGTCATTTGGGAAATAGAAATCAAAACCACAATGAGAAAAAAACAAACAAAACCACAATGAAATACCACTTCATACCCACTAGGATGACAACAGCTAGAGTCAAAAAGAGATGATAACGAGTTTTGGCAAGGATGTGGAGAAATTGGAACCCTCATACATTACTGGTAGGGATGTAAACAATGCAACCATTCTGAAAAACACTCTGTCAGTTCCTCAAAAGATCAAACAGAGTTACTGTATGACTCACCAATTCCACTCCTAGGCATATACCCAAGAGAAATGAAAATATATGTCTACGCAAAAACCTGTATGTGAACGTTCATAACAGCATTATTCAGAATGGTCAAAAGGCGGAGAAAACCCAAATGTCCATCAACTGATGAATGGATAAATAAAAAGTGGTATATTCGTGCAATGGAACATTAGTTAACAACATGGATGAACCCTGAAAACATTATGCTAAATGAAAGAAGCCAGTCAAAAGAACCACATATTGTATGATTCCATTCATATGAAATGTCCAGAATAGGCAAACCCACAGAGACAGAAGTAAATTGGTGGTTGCCTAGGACTGGGGGAACTGGGGAAAATGGGGAGTAACTGCTTTAGGGAGTGATGAAAATGTAAAATTTTGGTGATGGCTGCACAAATCTGAATATACTAAAAAACATTGTACACTTTAAATTGGTGATTTGTATGATATTTAAATTACATGTCAGTAAAGTTTTTGTTAAAAAAAAAAAAAAGCTGGGCACAGGAGTACAGTCCTGCTCTCAGAGAATTTAATATCATGGTAGAGACAAACACTTTGATATTAAAAAAGTAAGTGTTGGGCTTCCCTGGTGGCGCAGTGGTTGAGAGTCCGCCTGCCGATGCAGGGGACACGGGTTTGTGCCCCGGTCCGGGAAGATCCCACATGCCGCGGAGCAGCTGGGCCCGTGAGCCATGGCCGCTGAGCCTGCACGTCCAGAGCCTGTGCTCCGCAACGGGAGAGGCCACAACAGTGAGAGGCCCGCGTACCGCAAAAAAAAAAAAGTAAGTGTTAAGGTACAGACATGTATGAAGGGTTATGTGAACACACAGAGTAGGGCATCTGAACCCAAACGGAGAATTTGGAGATGTTTTCCCCTGGTGGGAAATGATGCCTGAGCTGAATCTTGAAGGAAGAACAAGTTAGCCAGAAGTGAGGTAGAACAGCAAAGACACAGGTTTGTGCTTAATACAAGAATTGGGAGAAGCAGTAGGAGCAATCTGGTGTTTCTACATAATCTGCAAAGTATAAGGAGGAGAGTGCCCAGCCCAAGTAGCTTCGAAAATAAAAAAATAATAAATGAACAATTCATAAGTGCACTATTAGTTACAGCTAAAAACTCAAAGAAGGACTCTTAGGAAGGCTTTAACCAAGGAGGGGACAGCTGAACTGGGTCTTGAAGCATGATGAAGATTTTATCACCGAGACAGTGAAGTTCACTCCAAGCAGATAGGGGCAAAGAGGTGATAAAGAACTTGTATTCAGAGTACAGTGAGTAAAATTCCCTCCAACTGGACTGCAGTGTCAGGACATGAGACCAGAAAAATGAGTAGATCTGAGATTACGAAGGTTCTTACATAATAATAACTAAAAACATAAAACCTATGCCTGTGTATTTTATCCGTTATCCCATTTAATCATAGCAAGGCCATTCTACAGGTAAGAAAACTGAAATATAGGAAAGTAAAGGAACTTGCCCAAGGTTACACTAGTAGGTGTAACAACCGGAGTTTGAACCCACCAGTTCAGACCAGAGGCCACAAACTTAACCTGCTCTCTATCTAACACACCAAGTTTTTGGATTTAATCTCACCAGCCTGGGGAGCCACTGGAAAGTTGTTCACAGTTGCTGCTGTGTTTCTTGTATACCTTCTCCTCCTAATGGCATCGGTTTTCTCTACTGGGAGAGCAGAGGGAAAATGCAGAGGGGAATTAGGCTCCAGGAAGTTCTTCTGATCATCCTCCCTCTCCAGGATGGCAAGCGTCTCTTGCATTTAGGGATTTCATCACTATGATCGCTGCTGCTATTTACATAAGATTTTATTACTTTAAAGCTCCAAGAGCTTTTTTCAACCCTCTTATGTTGGTAAAGCAAGTAGGAGCACCCTTATTTACAGATATCGAAGAGGCAGTTCAGCGAGACTAAATGATTGGGTAAATCACATCTCTGGGCGGCGATTTCCCTACCTTAAAGTGAAGTGACTGAACTACCTATTTCTTTGCAACAACAAAACATTTGTCATTCTAGGCCTGCTTAGAGTTGGGAAGTCATTCTGGAGCAAAATCAGTTTCATAACTCAGATGTATCTCTACTAGATCATTGTGGGAAGCTAAGTCCGGCGCTCCCCAGGCAACCAGGACGGATTGAGCACAGGGTTGCCCCACCTCCGCCCAGGCTCTGCGCAGCTGCAAGCAACAGAAAAAGCAAGTACCACGCGACGGAACGGCTTTTGTGGGCGGTGGGGACGCATTTTTGGAACGGACCGGGAAAAGGAAGTGTGCTACACCACTGAATGTACCCACTCCCGGCTGCCGCGGGGAAGGTGCGGCGTACTTCGTGTTCCGGCTGCCCGCGGTGGGCCTGAGCCTTTGGCTCTCCAGTGACGGGTGGAGGAGGCCGCCGGCTCTGCACCTGCTTGTTTCGGTGGCGGACTCGGCGGACTGACCTCGGCCGCTGCTCTTGCTGACCTTGGCCCAGGATCGGAGCCGATGGCGGCTTGGGCCGCTGTCACCTTGAGCAGGGCCGCTGCCCAGTGCTTGTGGGCGCGAGGCCCCGGGGTCCGGGTGGCTCTTCCGCGCTTCCCCCCGGCCTTCCAACCTGAGCCCCCAGGCTGTATCCCCGGTGGGAGCCGGATGCTGCACCTCACGGCAGAAGTCCTCGCCGGGCACAACAAGTGGTCCAAAGTCCGGCACATCAAGGGTCCCAAGGACACCGAAAGGAGTCGCATCTTCTCCAAGCTCAGTTTGAGCATTCGCCTAGCGGTTAAAGGTGAGAACTTGACAGTCACCCACCGGTGGTAGCCACTTGCCCTCACTATGCCCAGGCTTTGCTTGCTTCCTAGAGTTGGGCCAGGCCCACCCCGATTCTCAGCCTTTCATTCAGAGCGAATTGAAAACTTCTTTTCCAAAATACTTACCCAGATCTCATTCAAACACTGGATAAAGTGTCCTCAACAAACCGAGATCTAAGTGCTGACTTGTCGCTCTTTTGGCTGATGGGGGTAGGAGTCGGAAATCCCTTTTTTATCTCATGTCATAATGAGATGTCTTTGCTTACTCTTTTCTATCTCAGAAGGAGGCCCCAACCCCGAGTTCAATAGCAACCTGGCCGGCATCTTAGAGGTGTGTCGCAGCAAGCACATGCCCAAGGCAACAATTGAGGCAGCACTGAAAATGGAGGTGTGTCCTCAGATTAACTTCCTCGTTTTTGATCACAGCCCCTACAGGGCACATGTCTGGAAGGCCACCACACACTCTTTAAATTATCAGAGAAGGGTAGTGATGTTGTTGACACCCTCAACCCAGAGCCTTCCGGGGACTCTTCTCTCGGCCACTGGTTATGGGAGCAGTCAGGAGTAGGATGTATGTATAGACAGTGTACAGAACTATATAGCCTAGGACTGCTGAGCTGAGTTTTGAGGAGATGGGGTAAAAAGGAGGGGCACAGTATGGGGAAAGCCCTGGTGTTAGTTTGAGGAAGGGTTTTTCTTTTGTTTGTTTGGTTTTTTTTTTTTGCGGTACGCGGGCCTCTCACTGTTGTGGCCTCTCCCGTTGCGGAGCACAGGCTCCGGACGCGCAGGCTCAGCGGCCATGGCTCACAGGCCCAGCCGCTCCGCGGCATGTGGGATCCTCCCGGACCGGGGCACGATCCCGTATCCCCTGCATCCGCAGGCGGACTCTCAACCACTGCGCCACCAGGGAAGCCTATTTTTCTCATATTTATGCCTGAAAGGAGAAAAGCCAGTAGAAAGAGAGAGGGTGCAGATGATAGTGATAGTGGGAGGGGCTGGGATGTAGAGCCTAGGTGTGGGAATTGTCTTCAAGCCCAGCTGAGGGGACACCTCTTCTCTTGGACAAGGGGGAAGGATCTGAGGAAGTAGTAGTCATCTTAATTGCTAACAGTTATTGAGTACTTATTCCAGGCCAAGTTCTTTGATAAGGACTTTGTATGCGTTACCTCACTGAATCCTCAGAACAACCTTAAATGGAAACTGAGGCACTGAAAGATTAGGCGACTTGACCACGTCACACAGAAAATGACAGACTGGGAACCAGACAGACTCCAGAGCCTATGCCTAACCATCATACATATTGTATTGCCCTCCTGTCAGGTGTGGTGCAGATAAGGCGGTGGAGGATTTTCCCCCACCTGGTGTCCTTAATTTCCTTTGTGAAAGAGGAAGGGAGAAGTCATCAGTTGAGAGTTCCTGGGAAGACGGCAGGGCAGGGTGATGGAGAGAGTGGTGAAGATCGGATGTGTGGGCAAAGAATGAGCAGAAGGCAGTGTGGGAGATCCAGATGAGATTGGTAATTAGAGTTTTTGATTGTTTGAATCTTGAGGCTATGCTATTTGATAAGGCCTAGATGTGTCATTTCACGTGGCAGTACTCAGCAGCCCTGGGGTAGGAGCACAGGTGGGTTTCACGCGGGATAAGGTGTACGAGAATGAGTTTTAGGAGGCGCTATGGCAGGGTGGATGCGGGATTCAGCTGGGGAGGGGCGGAAACAGAGCTGGGAGATGGCAGATTGATTGTTCAGGGACAAGAAGAGAAACAGACTGCCTTCCAAGTAAGGGATAGTACTTCCAATTATCTCAAAAGTTGGTCCCAAGGGCCTCCTCTCAGAGGAGAGGACAAAATTGAAGCTTAACAGCCTAGGCTTCAGCCCAGGGAGCCCATCCCATGGAGTCAACTTTGTGGTGCCTGTGGTCTGGGCTGGCATGTAGGAGGGAACTAGGAAACCGGAAAATGTGCTTATGTTGTTTATTGCAGAAAACCAAGGACATTTATTTGTTGTATGAGGGGCGAGGCCCTGGTGGCTCTTCTCTTCTCATTGAGGCGTTATCTAACAGTAGCTCCAAGTGCCACTCGGACATCAAACATATCCTGAACAAGAATGGGTAGGTGTGTGTCTGGGGAGAGTAGAAGGGTACAGAGTCTTTAGGTTCCGATTCTGTGCAGGGAAAGTACTGTTGTTCCTGGTGGCATTTCAAGTTTTACACACACTTCATCCTTAGCAGAATCCAAATGGGATCATTTATTCTCCCTTAATGTGTTCTGTACTGGGGAGGATCCAAAAGACTTGCTCATCAGGTGTAGAATGAGCTCTCTGTCCCATTATCCCATCTGTCTGTATAATGTCCAGGTCTTAAAATGTACAACCAGGAATGGAATCTTAATTGCACAGGAATTGATGAGCAAAGTCTTTGCATCCTCCAAACTCCAGACAGGGCAGAAAATAGAGGGTTGGGGTTATGTTTGGATTATTCCCTTGCCCAGTGGTAGCTGCATCTGCCTCAGGAAGAGAGCTGCTCCATATCTGTGTATACTCCAGGGGTGGGTGGGAATGAGTGCTTGGCAGTGCTGTGTGGAGACTGAGCGTCTAAAGGCATTCATTCTGGCCCATTTCCTTTCCTATTAGGGGAATGATGGCTGAAGGAGCTCGCCACTCCTTTGACAAAAAGGGGGTGATCGTGGTTGGAGTGGAGGACAAAGAGAAGAAAGCTGTGAATCTAGAGCGTGCCCTGGAGCTGGCAATAGAAGCAGGAGCTGAGGATGTCAAGGAAACCGAAGATGAAGAGGAAACGAACATTTTTAAAGTGAGTATGAAGCCTTAGTGTTTGGTGGACTTCCGAGAGGGCCCTGATTGACACGTTAAGGCATGCTTCTGTCAGTCTCTTCTTTCCTGTGCCTGGGGTACAGGTGAGATAAAGAGCTCACATATTGCACAGACATTTACTAAGAGAATACCGGATAGGGCTTACTCTCTTGAGGACGATGAGAAGGATTCAGAACATTGAAAACTCTGTTTCTGCCAGTGAAGACTTAAACCCGGTGATACAATAATTCCATTCAGGTTTTGCAAACTTCTGTCCAGCTTTGTCCTGTTATCTCCTGGCTACTTACCTCCTGACTTTCCTTTGTTCCTAGTTTATTTGTGATGCCTCTTCACTGCATCAGGTGAGGAAGAAGCTGGACTCCTTGGGCCTGTGTTCTGTGTCCTGTATGCTAGAGTTCATCCCCAACACAAAGGTGCGGCTGGCTGACCCTGACCTGGAGCAGGCTGCCCATCTCATCCAGGCTCTTGGCAACCACGATGACGTGATCCACGTCTATGACAACATTGAGTAGCCAGGCTGTACATGCCCCCCGGCAGCCTGTTGTGGAGCTCAAGCTTCTGCAGCGTCCTCTGAGACTCAAGCAGGTCAGGGTGGTGGGTCGTCTAGCAGGTTAGGAAGCATAAGACCTGTAGTTTGTGGTCAATGGAATCCCTGCACTTTTGTGAAGCCTCTTTGTCAGCTCTGCTGGTGTCTCAGCGCCCTCCCAGGTGAGTCCCTCGACAGCCTTCTGGATGCAGAGTGAGGCCAGTCAGCTGGTCAGATTCTGATCTCAGGAAGTTGGCCCTTGTGGGGATGGTAGGTGCCCTGAGGGCCCATGTACTAGAAACTGCTCTTAAATAATAACAGTTATTAATCTGGGTTTGCTGCACTGCTGTTGTATGGCTCTTGAGTTTTCGTGGGTTTGTGTCCAGTTGCTGGGACCTTCTTGACCTCTTTCCAAGTCTATAGGCTTAGTTCCACTACTCCAATCCCAAGACTTTATTTTTTTGATTGACCATAGAAATGTAGCTCCCTCCAGGTACTTTGTGCTCTAGTGCTCATCTAATGGCTTAAACCTGTCATTCTTTCACATAACTAATATTGATCAAACACCTACTGTGTACCAGGAACTGCACTTACAAGCTGTTTAATTGATGCCCTGCGTTAGATGCACTCTAAGACATAGGACCTCAGGGGGAAGACACGGGATTGCTGTCTATCGGAGCTGTCCCAGGGCAACGTGAGGTGCTGTGCATGCATCCTTGTTCTCGTTGTATGGCCCCTGTACCCTTCTTCTGTCAGAGAGCTTAAGACTGTAGCCCCGAAGGAGATCTAGTGCCAATGATAAGGGACTCCAGGCCCTGCTTTGCCTGGGTCCCTCTGTGTTCTGAGATTGCTCAGAGTGGACCTGTCAGTGGGCTGCACTCAGGAAGGGCTATACCAACCTGGTTTTGAAAGCTGCTCAATCCCCAGAATGCCCAACCCTGGCTCCTTTTCATCCCTGATGCCAGATGATGGGGCACTGGGAACTGGAAAGGAAATAAGAACAGAAAGAAGACTGAGTCAGAAGCCTGGCCAGGTGGGAAATAGGGGCCTTGGTGCCTTTTGTTCCTGAGTCACCTGTGGGTTTAGAGAGACAAGGAGTCCCGAACACCTCCGCTGGAGCCCGTCAAGCATGTTGGGCCTGGAGCGGCTTTTTTTTTTTTTTTTTTTTTCCCCCCGTACGGGGGCCTCTCACTGTCGCGGCCTCTCCCGCTGCGGAGCACAGGCTCCGGACGCGCAGGCTCAGCGGCCACGGCTCCCGGGCCCAGCCGCTCCGCGGCACGTGGGATCCTCCCGGACTGGGGCACGAACCCGCGTCCCCTGCCTCGGCAGGCGGACTCGCAACCGCTGCGCCACCAGGGAAGCCCTGGAGCGGCTTTTTGATCCCTATTATTCACCTTCTTGTAAGTTGTTTAAGCCAGTTCTGAGCTCAAGAGTAATTTTCCTGAAGGGCTCTTAGGTAAATGACGATGGAAAAGAACTAAACCCAAATGGGCTATAAATGGTAGCTTCACCTTCCATAGGAAAAGCAGATTGCTAATTCCGTGACGGAGTCAACAGCTGGAGAGTGAAGGCTAGAGGGAGGAAAGCCAATGAAATAATCTGTTATTGTGCCAAAGCATATGCTGCTGTACCTCATTTCATAATTTTGGTACTACCTGGCATTCTTTAGTTTTTATAGGACATAACTCATCCAAATATCTGAATAGCACATCATTAAAATAGGGCAATGTAAAGTTTAAATGCCACTTCCTAACTTGTAAGATACTCTCATATTTTACTTATTTGATTTTCCAAACAAGCCTATAAAATAGTCATGTCAAGTATTTTATGCACAGATGATCTCATACCAAGCAGGTGAGAACTACATCTCTATAAAATAAACCAAGGTCTATTATAAATGTTGAATATGAATTAATTTGGAGGAATGTGGTCATTCTGATCTGAGAAATCTGTACTAAGGAAGCCTGCTCTGGAAGGGAACTTGGTGAATAGTCCTCTAATCTAATAGGATTTGTTAATGTGAATTCTTGTGTAACCAGTTTTCTTGCATCGACATACTAAACAGCTCTGCACTGACCCCTGGCGGTGCCCTGCAGTCTTTCCTGCAGTTAGTATGGGAAAGGCAGAAATGAAAGCTTTCTTGGACCTGCTCTGCCTCTAGATCTGGTAAAGAGACCCTTAGCTATATAGGTTAAGTAGTTAACTATTTAACTGAATAGTTAAGTAAAGAGGGTATGAGTTATTCTGCCACTAGAAATTATTTTTCAAAGAATATTTTATGGCAGAGAAAATGTTTACAATATAATGTTTAGTGAAAAACAAAGAT
>RJWK010043677.1:0-18664 GCA_004363435.1 Platanista minor
TATTAGTGTTGCTGAACATCCTTGTATGTACTTTTTGAAAAAATGTGTATTCAAGTCCTTTGTCCATTTTAAAATCAGATTTTTTTTTTCTTTGCTATTGAGTTGTATGAGTTCCTTATACATTTTGGATATTAACCCCTAATTGAATAAATGGTTTGCAAATATTTTCTCCCATTCCATAGACTGCTTTTTCATTTTGTTGATTGTTTATCTTGCTGTGCAGAGGCTTTTTTGTTTGATGTAGTCCAACTTATTTATTTTTGCCTTTGTTGCTTGAACTTTTGGTATCATATCCAAACAAATCATTGTCAAAACCAACGTCAGGGAGATCTTTCCCTATGTTTTCTTCTAGGACTTTTACGACGTCATGTCTTACATTTAAATCTTTGATCCATTTTGAGTTCATTTTTGTGGATAGGGGTCCAATTTTAGACCTTTACATGTGAATATCCAATTTTCCCAACACCACTTATAAATGAGATTAGCTTTTCCTCATTGAATATTCTTGGCTCTCTTGTCAAATATTAGTCGACCATTTATGCCTGAATTTATCTCTATGCTCTTGATTCTGCTCCATTGATCTATAAGTCTGTTTTTATGTCAGTACCATACTGTTTTGATTATTGCAGCTTTGTGATAAAGTTTGAAGCCAGAAATTGTGATGCCTCCAGGTTTGTTCTTCTTTCTAAGGATTATTTTAGCTACTCAGAGTTTGTGTGTGTGTGTGTGTGTGTGTGTGTGTGTGTGTGTGCACATGTGTGTGTGGTTCTGTATGAATTTTAGGATTGTTTTTCCTATTTCTGTGAAAAACGATATTGAAATATTTATAAGGGTTGCTTTGAATCTATAGATGGCTTTGGATACGATGGAAATTTTCACAATACTTTCTATCCACGAATGCTGGATAACTTTCATTTCTGTGTTCTTCAATTATTTGCATCCAAGGGATAAATCCCACTTGATTATGGTATATGATCCTTTTAATGGGCTGTTGAATTAGGTATGCTAGTATTTTGTTGAGAAATTTTGCATTTATATTCACTGAGGATATTGGCCTGTAGTTTTCTTTTCTTGTATTGTTCTTGTCTACTTTGGTATTAGAGTAATACTGGCTTTGTAACATTAGTTTGGGCGTATTCTCTCCTCTTCAAATTTTTGGAAGAGTTTGGCAACAATTGATATTAATTCGTCTTTAAATGTTTGGCAGAATTCACCAGTGAATCTATATGGTCCTGAACTTTTCTTCTGGGGGAAGTTTTTGATTACTGATTCAGTCTCCTCACTAGTAGCTGAGCTGTTCAGATTTTCTATTTCTTCATGATTTAGTCTTAGTAAGTAGTATGTTTCTAGTAATTTATCCATTTTTTCCAGGTTATCTAACTTATTAGCATATAATTGTTCATAGCGATATCTATGTTATCTTCTTCTTTGACCCTTTTGTTGTTCAGGAGTGTGTTTAATTTCTACACATTTGTGAATTTTCCAGTTTCCCTCCTATTATTGACTTCTACTTTTATACCTTTGGAGTTGGAAAAGATACTTGATATGATTTCAGTCTTCTTACATTTGCTAAGGCTTGTTTTGTGACTTAACGTATGATCTATCCTGCAGAATGTTTCATGTGCACTTGAGAAGAATGTGTACTGTGCTGATGTTGTGTGGAATGTTCTGTACATGCACATTAAATCTATTGGTCAAGTCTAGTGCTTTCTAATAGATTTTCTGCCTGAAAGATCTATCCATTGTTGAATACAACCCGTACTATTGTTGTAGTATTGTCTATTTCTCCTTTCATATCTGTTAGCACTTGTTTAATTTAACTCAGTTATCTGTTTAAAGACCATACCTCCAAATACAGACACATTCTGGGGTATTGGAAGTTAGGATTTCAACTTAATAACTTTGGGTTAAGGATCTTAAATAGGGAGGTTCTCCTGGATTATCTGAGCGGTCCCAATATAATCGCAAGTGTCCTTATAAGAAGGATGCAGGAGACTTGAGGCTCAGGAGGAGGGCATGTGATTACATCAAAGATTAGAGTGACGCAGCCATGAACCTAGAAATGCCAGACTCTAGACACCAAAAGTGGTAAGAAATAGAAAAAATTCCTGGAGTTTTCAGAAGAAACCAGCTCTATTGGCACCATGACTTTAGGCCTTTAAGACTCATTTTGGACTTCTGACCTCTGGAACTATAAGAGAACAAATCTGAGTTCTCTTAACCACTAAGTTTGTTGTAATTTATCATAGCAGTAATCAGAAACTAACACACCTGGTTAGCCACAGGTTAGGAGAGCAAATGTCTTTCCCCTTTCTGTTGGTCATCACTGCTGATCTAGTTTGTTACGTATAGTTTATAAGGTGGCACCTGCAGTCCTCAAAAGACTCTTTTGACAGGGGTCTCAATCCCATGCAGCAAATCTTCATATTAGTAATCTCTTAAGATATTTTGCTTTCTTGACCTCACCTCCAGACAGTGGCATTACCATGCCTTTCTCTCTGTCCCCTACCACAGTGATCCCCACAAAGAAGGGTCAAGAAGGTTTTTTTTTTTTTCTTTTCTTTTCTTCTCCCCCTTGCCCCAATCTGGGGCCTATAATGTGGTGAGATCTATTTTCCATACCTCTCAGAAACCAAACACTCAAGAAGTGGGCCATGACAACCCTGCCTGGCCTTATCACTAACTCACCTCTCCACAGTGCTCTTTGCCCCACTTCAGTAACGTCAGGACACATCAGCAACACTGGTGTCCCACTGGTCAGCCAACTCAGGAATAAGTGACAGTTTCCTCTTACAGCAGATGCCCACAAACTCTGTGAATACTTTTACTCACTCAGCAACCCCAAATCCCATTTGACTGAGGAAAAGGGACCATCTGTGTGTTTCTTCCCTTTCCCTCTCCTCACGAACACCATTCCCTTGACTCTTTAAGTCCCCTACTTATTACTCCCATTGTCAAAGACCATCAAACAAGTTTAATTCTGCTCAGACCAGGAACTGAGTGGGAGTCTCATAGAAGAGCCAGGCATTTTTGAAAAACTCAGGCTTGGAGAATTTAATGGCTTTGTTCTCTACAGGGTACCACTTCTACTGTAATCTTTGCACTCCTCAGTGTTCTATAAGGAAAGAAAAAACCTCAATCAGTATCTCACATTATCCTATTACACTCTTACATCATCCTAGTTTAGATGTCTCATTTGCATCCCAAGTGACTATATGGCTTAATTAAGCAGAGAATGCTATGTATGAAACCTGGTCCTTGAATCTAGCCCCCTCATTCTAACACCCTTTCTGTTACCAAGATATCTCAAAAGTGGCTCTTCTTTGCCATGAAGGGGTCCAGGTCAGCTAGCCTGAATAAAAAATGCAAACATATTGTCATTACTATGGAGAACAATCCAAATATAACACAAGGACTTGGCTGATGATGACTAAGTGGCTGAATTGCCCCTATGATGAGCAAAGCTATATTTTTTATATCTCTCCACTCACATGCAATTCTGAAACAGGTGCTTTTATTTAGCTTTTCTTAACCCCCTCAGTCATATCACCTCATGCTTGCAAGCACTTGGAATAGAAAGGTCTTACAAGTATCCAATGAGTTAGAAAAGGCATTTGAAATATACACTTCACAACTGCAACTAGCCAGTTCCAATACCCCACAGATGCCCAGTAAATGCTGTTGATCATCTGACTAAGAGTTTAAAGTATCTCTGGAGACTCCTTAGGAAAATAAAATCTGGCCCATGAATCTTCACTTTTATACTGACTAGAGTGTTTAGCACAAAGGTTGGCACAAAATAGGCACTTGGGAAATGTTGGTTGTGCTAAATGGAACTGAATGGAATTATTTATACATCTATGTCTGACCCTATGACAAAATCCTGATAGGGTGAACTAATGGATAAAAAAAAAAAAAAAAAAAAGAGGATGGATGATGTATTTCTAAGTCATGGCTGGAGGAGGAAACAGTGACTTATGTTAAGTGAAGGGTAAAGTGATGAGTTAGGGGAATTATTGACTTTGGAGGCCTTAATGCTTTAAGTGTAACACTGGCTATTTAATTTGAGTAGAAAATAAGCTTCTGTTTGGAAATGAGTCAGAGAACTCCCCTTTTCTGAGGAAACTTGGTACTTTCTCAACCACCACTAGTGTGTGTGTGTGTGTGTGTGTGTGTGTGTGCATGTGCATGCACATACGTGTGTGAAAGTACATGAATGTACAGCACTGGGGTGATGATGAATGTCACAAAGACTGAGGATTCTAATTTAACACATTCCCTCATTTAGACACATAACACAGTCTTGACAAGACAAGCTTTCCGATCTGCACATCTAAGTGTAAATGCCAAAGGATAAAGTTTTAGAGTTAACAGGACATGACTTTCTAGATGACTGCTGGTATCAAGACATATGTGTGCTCAAAATATACACATGCATGTGTACACATAGCAAAACATGCACCAAAAACAGCAGAGAAGAAAAAAACAGGCCAGAGAGAACCACCTCACTGCTTGTACTCATCTGAAGGAATGGACTCTGTTCTGTTGTAGATGAAATCATTTGGCTATGGTGACAGAAAACTTCCCAGTGGTCTTTTACACTATACTTCACCCGAGCTCCCTGTCAACACTCCTGTGTCTTGGACTGAGCCAGGAAATATCCCTAGTGCAAACAGACAACATTCTCGTCTGAAGCCGTGCACATCTGCACAATGCAATCCCATCCATGTTTATTCCTGTGAAACCCATCAAAGGATAATAATTTAATACAACTTTCTGTATGAGCTAAGCACATTTTTATCTGGGATCTGACCCTGGGATAACTTTCCTCCTATTTCTCAGACCCTTGCTTCCCCATGTAGTCAACCGACTCCACATTAACATCCACTTCAGGGGCATTCTGGGAGCTATTAAAATAGAATTCTTTAAGTGTGTATTAGTGAAAATCATTTTAAGGAATTTGGTTATACAGTCAACTGAGGTCATTAAAAAATGTATCAGAAAGTAGGGCAAAGAACTGATGAAGAGAAAGTATATAATGAAATAAGTAAAGCCATTTCATAGGTGAATTTTGACTCTCCTATTACTTCAGGAGGATGAGTTACTGTAAACCAGTTGTAAAAGTCATAATATAGAGAAAGCTTTTCAGCTTAATGAAATTCACTTCCATGCCTCTGCAACTTGTGTTTCTTGTGTGATACATGTACTCTGTTGTACACCATTTTGTTTATGAAATGACACCCAAAAGCAACAACACTACAGAGCAAAAGCCAGGAAAGCCTCAACCTTAGACCTGAAAGTGGCTTTGAATGAATGCTTCTTGAGGGAGTCTGACGAAGGTCTGATGTGGCTTTCTTTCTTTTCAATTCAGTGGATTTCCCCTCACCAAAGATGAAAGGAGCCTACAGCTTAGACAAAAATGGAATGAGCACATTTGAAAGTAAGGGCTTAAAACCCCCATTCCTTTTGACTACTGTGACTTTTATCCCCCAAGATAACTCCTGGGTACCACTGGCCTTAGAGGACAAGACAGTACCAAAATAATGACCACCGCAAACTACCCATATGAAATTGTGTGTTCAAAATCTTTACTCGTGCAGATGTCCAGCATGTCAACCATCAGTCAAACATGTACACAAGGCGACAATTAACAACTAATGCAATGCGTCACCTTCTCAAACCAACCCTTCCCCTGGCAGCAAGCATAATTTATTTTTTAATACTTCCTCTGGGTCCAGCTGTGTACTGAAAGTTCAAACGTGTATACCATATTTTTAGCTATATGTAATATGTTAACTGGGGGACTGTGAAAATCTTAAGTGTATATAATTAACCCCAAGCATTTTAAATACCTTAATTATAGTTTTAGTTAAACTAAGCAGTTAATATCTCTAATCTAGAGTGCATATACAATGAACCTACATATCTAAAATTCAACACCAAATGAATGCCCACTGAAGATGGGAAATAAAAATTAAAAACTTTGGAAATTATGCAATGATATGGGTTTGTCCACTATCTAATGCCTCTATATTTGTAGTCTGCTTATCAGAGCAAAGAGAGCGAAAATTTTATCTTCCAAAAACTTAGGTCCCTGTCTGTAAGGTGAGTGTTTTGGGGACCTGTGCTTCCTTCTAAAGTCACCAGAATCCGTTTTTTCTTAGTTTGTAGAAACAGAGCCCTAACTGGCCTGGGGTGTGAGCCAGCAGGTATGGAAATAGGGAAATCTGACAATGATGTCTATAACATAAAACTAATCATTCGGGCTTATTCAACATATCTGGCAGTCTGTAAGTGCAACTCATATAAGTACTGTGACGCTTTCGCTTCCCCACAAATATTCTCCACCAGCCTGATACTCGTCCTCAAGTATCCTTCCCTTTAGAGTTACTTGTTCCTTTGCCTGTGGTTACTGAACATAGCTGCCCATCAGATTCCCAACTTGTTAAGAAACTTGTTTTGAAACTTGTTAAGAAACAGATTCCCAAACCCTATCCTAGACCTACTGAATCAGAATCTCTAGAGACAGGGCATAGGGAATCTATATTTTAACCAGTTTTCCAGATGTGATACATTTAGTCCAGCTGATCCAGTATATGGACACTATTCGTTTAGAAAACAAACAGGAAACAGAGAGAAAAAGAAACACTGCTAAAACACGTAGGGCAGAGAGGGTTCTAAACTTCACCATAATAACATAGATGAGTTTGCCAGATGAGCTAGTCGTCACCTTGAAAGGCTCACAGAACGTTTCTATCCCAGGAATCATAAACTCAGATGCCTTCGGGGCAGGCAGATAACATAAAGGAGCGCGGCCAGCTGAGTGGAACATGCATGACTTCCTCAGTCTGTATTTCATTTCTCACTTTTGATAGAAACATGGGAACAATAACTATCCCAGCTGCCTCTGAACCCTTTTATGAGAAAAGCAATGGTGCAAGAATGATAATAAAGGGTCACAGGCACTCAGTTGTAGTGTCCGAGTAATAGGGAGGAGTGGGGACTTTGGCATCTGAAGAGTTCCTACCACATCTAAAGTGAGCAGCTTATATTACACTCAATTCCTGCCCATTTTTATGGCGGCAAAGCCTGTGCGAAAGGGGTGAGGATTAACAAAGGGAAGGTTAAAGAAAGGCTAGGCAGCAATGGGGAATTACTCAATTTAAGTTGGATCTAGCCTAACAGGAAGGAAAGCCTTGTCCTAGTGTTCTCTCCATAGGAAGGTAGAGACAAAGAACCTACTGTTTCATTATATTGAGATTTTGATGAAAGAAACTGGAATTTGGAATCAGGCTTATGTGAAATAGAATCCCAGCAATCAAATTATTGAACCCTATCTGAGCGTCAATGCTTTCATTTTTTTCAGTGGGAGGTAACATCTAACTTGTATGGGTGTTTCGAGGATTCTGGGTGAAAATGCATATGAAGGCAGCAAACACATGTCCTGACACACAGGGAACATTGGTGAATAACAATTTTTTTTTTTTCTTGAACTTCCCGTATTTGGGTCAGACTACACTCCCATATTCTCCTCTTTACATCTATAGCTCTACGAATATTTTAAGAAAGTGGTTGCTTTATCTCAACCATTTATGCTGTTTATAAAACTGAACCAACTCAGGCAGTGTTTCCTTAGATTTCTGCAGTCTCGCTAAGATTTCTTCTAAGCATTATACTTAGGATTTGAATAGCAGTCAGGCATTAGAAGATATTCTGTGGTTGATTTTAAAATTATTTTTCATTAAAAAATTGGCAATATAATTTTTCAACAACAAGAATTTATGACCTCATGTTTCCCTTGACATAACCTGGAATTTATCTGGCCTTTCTCACTTGGCCATCATGCACATGCTCAGAAGATACATGACATCATTAATTATTACCAGGTCTCCAGGATTTATTTTATCTTTATTTCTTTTCATGGTATTTTAGAGTTTTTCATAACTTTGTTCTTTATCCTCTAACAAACAGAAATAGTAAAACAGAAACTATGTTCTCATATAGAAAAAGTAATTCCCATGGGCTTCCCTGGTGGCGCAGTGGGTGAGAGTCCGCCTGCCGATGAAGGGGACACGGGTTCGTGCCCCGGTCTGGGAAGATGCCACATACCGCGGAGCCATGACCGCTGAGCCTGCGCCTCCGGAGCCTGTGCTCCACAACGGGAGAGGCCACAACAGTGAGAGGCCCGTGTACCGCAAAAAAAAAAAAAAAGAAAAAGTAATTTCCTAGTTTGCTAATCTGGGAAAAACCAAGAATACTAATAGCAAATGCTTGTTTGATTCATTCATTCACAAGCACTATCTGAAGGACGACCATGGGTGAGAAACAGTGCTTGATGCATTCATATACATGGGAAAATGCTAATATAAGGCCCTCCACAAACAGCTTCTGAATAGAAGCTTCTAAGACAGCTTCTATTCAGTATACATCTGATGGCTGCATAACACTTTGCCTGACAATTCTAATGAAGGCACCATGATTACATACTGATAATCAGTTACACTACTCATGACTGCTCTATATGCCATACATTCCCTAGATTTAGGACCTAAAAGGAAAACCAAAACAATGTGGCATTAGATACAGATTCATCGTGTGATATCGAATTCCATCATTTTCATCTTCACTAGGTTAATTTAATTTAATAATTAAATTGATCATTTATTAATATTAAATATTAATTTAAAGGTGTTTTCATTGGCTCTTTCCCTTATGCGATTTCCCCACTATCTTTAGCATTTGGTTTCTCAGCTTCACTCTTCTTATTTTCCAAGCCAGAAAGACGCCAGTTTTCCTACTTTTACTCCACTGGTTCTATGCTCTGCAAGGGTTACACTTAGCTCTAGTCGAAAAGCAACAGAGGTAAGAACTGACTTGTATAGTGACCCACCTCCCTCCGTCCGCATGTACACTCCCCATTCAAGTCTGTCTGCTTCTATTCATTCTCTAGTACCATCAGGTAGATGTTTTTTTTTTTAATGTTGTGACCAAATTATATAGTGCTTTCTGCCCAGAGCAGTTACCTCATGGGGTTTTACTTTATCATACCCAGAAGAGGAAGCCAGTCAATGTCTAAAAGCAAAGGTTTCTTTTGCACTTGAAGAGACTTCAGAGTTCATCTAGATAAGCAAACTTACACCCGGGAGATTAAGTGATGTGACCACAGTCTCATAGCTACTTCATGATGAAAACCATTAAATATATGGCTTGGCCCAAGTCTTGTACATCATGTGCCAAAAATAGCACGGTGACCTGTTTGGCTAAATGGGATAAACCAGTAGAGCAGGCCACTGGAAGACCATCACCAAGAGGAACTAGAGAACCTTCTTGAAAAGCACCTACCCGAAGGGAAATGGAGCCAAGACAGGTAGGCCTGGTCCAGTGTGGTGGTATGATTTTTTACCCAAATTCACTTCCTTCCAGCTCCCTAAGGCTCATGTCTGAGTCTTATGACAGTTTGGGCTATTGGTACAACCAGAAAGAGTTTGGAACAAAAGCCACATTTCTTTGGTACTCTTCTAAGAGATGGTAACAAAATGGTGGGTGATTAAGGCATTTTATCCAACTATGCACAAGACAACTTGTGGCTCTGGCACCTCTAGTTCTCCAGTGTACCAACAGTGGCAAAGGTGGAGCCCAGAGGAGGAGGGCAATGCCTATCAAAAGCAGCAGGAGAACCTGGAGGAAGCACAATGCTCCACTTTGCTTAAAGTGTGTGGCAGGAACAGAGGTCTTCAGAAGGGGCAGTGGTAGGGGATATGGCAGCATCTAGCAGAGGTCTTCCAGAACAGGGAAAGGGGGATTGTCACTGATGAAATTTGTTTTTGAGAACATTGGAGAGGTCCCTTGGGAGGAGGAGCTTTTTAGGAACCTAGAAGTTCTGCATTAACTGGTGATACAAGACACATGAAACACACATGTTTACAATTAGTGTGATCCAATTTCAAATTCTGTGCTCATGTGGCCTAAGTAAGCACAGGTTACAAATATATATTAGCCAACTGATTGACAATCTAATTGTCAATAGGGATTAATGGACAGAAAAGATGCAAGGGATAACTTTAAGCAAATGGAATATTACATATAAAGACTTGGAAGTAAGAAAAGGCATGTAGAAATAAAAGCAGTGTGTTTTGACGACAGTATTTGCCCAAACAACGGATCAACTCCTTCCTATCAAAATCAACTAACATGCAGTCCAATAAGTAAATATCCTGCCGCTCTGGTATCTTTATTAGTATAAATATAAATTTCCCGTGCAAGGGAAAATAGGAAAGTAACGAAGTGATTCAGTCAAAGAAAGGCTAGAGAAACATTCTTCAGTATTTCAAAATGTAGGTGCCAATGCCCTACATGTAATGGTAAGAGCACTATTCAGGTCCCATGGAGCAAAGGAGTCCCATGACTGAAGCACGGAGACCAATGTGGGTGTGAAGGGAGGATGAGGCTGGATGTGAGGGACATAGTGGAAGTTTCTTTATGGAGGAGGGTCTTACATACAAGGCCATGGAGTTCAGATTTCATTCAACAGGCAATAGAGAGATTTCTGCTGCTTCTTGAGCAGGGGCACAATGTGATAAATATGCTTCTGGGAAGAGATAGCATTAGAGCAGTGTGCAGTGTGAAGGAAGGGAAGAGGACCCCTGAAGCTTTTTCAATGACTCATGTAGGAGATGAGGGGACCAGGCCTGGGATGCTGGCACAGGGAATGCAGACAGAAACCACAAGGGTTGAGACTTACAGATGGAATATTAGCATGATTAGTATCCTCATAACTTCTAAAGGGCAAGCCTGCACATCATTCAGGATGTATCCCAGGATCCAGCATCATTCCGGTGCTAAGGCAAGTGGCAGCCAGGATAACTTCTAGGACATTTCTTTGCTTTCTTATAATCATTCTTGTCCCTTTCCTCATGCCGGAGATGCTTTGCTTTTCATATGGTGCTTGTTTGTGAGCACAGAGGCCAGAAAATAATTAGGGGGTATGCAGTCTCTGCCATGTGTTTTTCAAATGCTCTTAAGAGGGAACACATTTCAAAGATCCCTGTATCCTTTGTCTCTGCCATACTTTTAGCTTCTATCTCTCTGGTGCTTCTACTAGAATTCTGTCGACTCTGCCTTCTTGTAAGAATTTTCAAAGCAAGACAGTTCTATCAACACCCCTGCCTCCTGTTAAATGAATATCTAAGATGCTATTTTCTGGCAGCTTATCTGATGGTGCTGAGATCAGAGGCATTGTGATTTTCAGCAATCGGAAGTTTGATTCCAATCTGACATATAGTATATGCCTCCAGCTTCAGCAGAATCCCCCCGGTGGCTCCCTCTCAGCACGCTGCCTCCACTCCCTCAGCAGCCATTAACATCACGAAGACTTACACCGCCCCCCACCCCCCCACAAACACACACACACATTTATATGGAAAAGCAGACTAGAAGGGTAAAATGATTTCTTGGAATCCATGGATGGAGAATATATAGTAACGAATATGGACCAAGTCATTTAGTTTTGTGATCAACGGGGCATCACTTCTGAAGTGCTCACCGATCAACAGCCAAGGATGCAATGTCCCCAGGGGCAACTTCAACCAGTAATGGGGTGGATATACCCCAGTTTTTCCATCCCTCAATTCTGAACCATGGTTTCTCAGAAGCTCTCCAGGACTGAGATTCGGTTGCCCACAGCAGTAGCCCCACTAATCAATGCATCCTCTACTATCTTCTCTCCCTTTCCTGGGCCACTGTCGCCACTCTCTGTCTTGTGCTTACTGGGATGACTTACCAAATAAACTACCTGAACCCAGATTCTTATTTTATGGTCTGCATTTGGAAGAACCCTATCTAAAATGAGCTCCAGACTCTAGAACTGCCTCTTTCTCTCTCTCCACCATTCTACTATCAAAATTTACTTCCCAGAGGGCCAGAAATTACAGCAGATAAGAAAAACAAATGGGCCTTGGAAGAAGAGAAAAGTGAGTTTTACAAGCTCTCTTTGAATTTACTGACAGTGCTGGAACAGAGAAGGGGGAGAGAACTGTGGGAAATGGAAAGGTCTTTAGTTTGGAACAGCTTAGGACCAGATTCCATGGATGAGCAGCTCCAGGAAGCAGCTGGAACCTCCTCATGCTTGGAGGATAGTGTGGATTCCATACTCACTTACCATGGACACAGTCCTTCAGAAGTGTACCTTCCTCTGAGTCAACAGGAATGACAGTGCAGGGCCAATTGTCTGCTGGGCTTTGTGGCAAAGACCATTTCTTAGGCTACATAGATAAGACTGGAAAGTTGCTGAGCCCTCTCAGTGAGGAGCCTGAGGTCCCACTGTTTGCTGAGAGCCTCAGTTAACCAGTAGCTTACGGCTCTGTCTGATACCTAGAAGCCAATTCCAGGACACGAGACCTAATGCTCCAGCTGAATCTAAGTCCTGATACAATTAAAGCCAATTGTGTAGAGGTCCATGAGGCTTATTTAAAGCATTTACACACTCACACACAAATGCTTGACATTTACCATTTAAAATATCTGAGATATTGTATTATTCCCACCTTCCACGCCAGTAACAATCTTTATAATCAGTTCTAAAAAAATTTTGGAAAATCTAGCTGGTACTGATGAAGATGTGGAGAAATAGAGACTTTCCTACTCTGGTAGGAATATATGTATATTGGTGTAATTTCTGTAGAGCAATTTGGCAATAGGTATAAAAAGTGAATGTGCAACAGTTCTTGGGGTGTGAGAAGCAGTGATACAAAAATTAAATGGAAGCAAGATAGTAGAAGGAACGTAGATCTGGCTTAAACTCATGACTTCATTGCATGACCTTGAATACATCATTTAGATAATCTCTATGACCTTTACTTCCCTCATCTCTAAAACAGGAAATGTAATTCCCACCTTCTTCACCTGTTTTGAAGGTTAGAAAAAATGCACACAAAGCACCCGCTGCAGTGTCTGTCATTTTAGCAAGACAAGTCAAAGGAGAGGGAATTTTTGTCCTTAAGGAACACTAATGGGTGGTGGAACCAAAGTTGGGTAAAACTGAAGAAAATTCTAAAATTATTATCATTGTTATAAGGAACTTAAAAATCTCATGGGGAAAGCTTTGAGCAATAGGACTGAGATCGTGTATACATTTGTGAGATGCTTTATGAATATTTTTATTTTCTGAAATAAAATGATGAAAAGAAGCCCACTAGATATAGCTATAAGAGCCTATATATCCTAAATTAATATACTATTAATTTCTTATATCTTGCTCACCAGAAATTTTTGAGTATCCTCCTCTTAAGTTTCAATAAAAATGTTTTAAAATTTATTTTGCTTTGTTGCAGAAAATATACACATTCTAAGATGAGGAATTACGCGTTTACTTTCTACTGTCATTTCATTTTTGGTTGTTACTATTACTTTGTCTAATCCAACATTCAAATATCCAATGCCTTACTAATTTTATGTCATGAATCACTGACTTCTATATTCTTGAGTTCAACATAACCCTAGAAATCAAGAGTTACTTGGATGCTTGAGATGGAAAAAGTTTGAGCAAGCAATATTTAACTACCCTCCCCCAGCACCACCATAGGTCCAAGAATGATTCCAAACTCCCTTTCTCAATACATTAGGTTATAAATTCTCAATTCTACCTATGCTAATTGCATATCAGAGCAAATTAGAATAGTGTTTACCTCTAATATGGATTTACCAGCAACTTACCTACCCCCACCATATATACATATACAGACACACACATTCACAGACTTACTTAATATTCACCAGACATCTAATACATGCCAGATGTTCTGCTAGGCTCTGTACAAGTTCGGATTCAAAGAGGTAGGCAGAAGCATTGTGCTTGCTATGGGATAAGGAATTTATGAGACCTTAAACAATTACGGGAGGAGCTGGGAAAGGAAAGACCTGGAAGGGGGCCTTGCAGATTTAGAGGAAGTCACTAACCAGTCCCCTTGAAGTGCTGGTGCAGGTAGACGAGTTGGGGCACCTGGGGAAATCTGAGAAGCCAGGCACAAACAGCAGCAGAAGTTTATGAGAACTGTGGTCTTTGTGTAGCTACTATTTCTGTGGGTCCACAGCCAAGCATCTGGTGGAGATGCTTGGTTAATAGGCCTAGCAGTGGGAAAGAAGAGTTTGATGCAGAGCTGGAGAGAATGAGGACAAGCTGGGCGTCTCTGCGCATATTTTTCCAGCCTCCAAATCTCACACAAGCTCCTGTTTTGGCCAAGTATAACTTGGAACCATTCAAGAAAGGAGATTCTTGGAAATGTACTACCCAGATTAGCCAATCCAAATTGGTCCATACCTGTAAACTTGTTGTCCATATATACCGCTTTTAACCACGTTTAATTTCCAAATAGAGCCAATGGCAAAATGATGTTTCTATCTAACATGATACAACTCTCCTTAATATAACTGATAATGCACAACACAGCCCTCGCCAGAAGAGGTTACACTGAGCTTCCTGTCTCTTTATCCATCTTTGGATGATCATTCCTCTTCTATCTGAGTCACACTCCTCCTTTGATATCTAAACATTAAACACTATTAATACATTTTATATTGGAGAGTAAATAGGAAAAGGAAAAACAAAGAAAACAAATTGCATTTTACACACATACACACGAACACATTCGCATCAAAGTAAGGAAGAAATACTTATAACTACGAGAGTCTTTATTTTTGTAACTTGTCAGGCCATCATAACTGGGATTTATAATATCTTTTTTCCATTGTACATTTGTATTCTCTTTGTCCTCAGCGAGTACCTTGGCTGGTCATGGTTCCTTGCCTGATGGCAGGGTGACTCAAACATTTGCTCCTTAAAGGTCTGTGCCGTTAGCAGTCTTACCTCTATTGGATTGTTGTAGTATTCCATTAATTTTAACATAAGACCTGGAGAAGCACTAAGAGGCATCCAGAGAACCTCCTGCTTTCCAGACATACCCTCCCCTGCCCTCCCTATGCTGGAGCAGTCCAATTTCCCCACTGACGGGCAGTATCAATCACCCCCTCCAGTGCAATGATTCTCTTCTTTGCCTGTTGGTTCACGGGGATGGAGAGTCCAAAATGACCAGGTAATAGTCTCAACTCCCGGTTTAGTGAATCTTTGTGTGCCCTCTGATAAAAAGTCTTCCACTGTTCACTAAGAACTCTAAGTCAGATTACAGCACCTCTCCTTGTTTCTCTCATATACTAACCCTGAAAACAATCATTCTTCAGTACTCCGACTCCTAGCTTACCACCACTTATTACAAAAGTTGTGTCACAATTTCAGGTGATTTCAGTATTGACACAGATGATCATCTGGCCCAGCATTTCCTGTACCCCATCCTTACCTCAGGCAATACGCTTCTACTTTAATCATCCTAGGGACAGGGACCAGCCAGCCAGGAACCACACACAACCCAAAGCCCCATGAAATTATTCAAACTAGCCAATTCTAAGCTGTATACCCTGCCCTGCCTTGCCTTTCCCATGGAAACCCCCAAAAGTCTCTGGCCTATTGCTTTCCCTTGGCTCCTGTCACCTTTTTCCTGACCACCCTTACCTCCTGTCTCTGGGACTTGTGATGATAATAATGTTTTCTTCCTGAGCCTGTTCTCTTTTACCTCCTGTGGCCACATCTGAGTGACCATCTCTTAAAAGAATACAAAACATAGGGTAAATAGGTATTCATTACATTGTTTTTTTGCAAACCAAATAAAATGAAAAAAAAAAAAAATGAACTCTAAATCGGCAGAGCCCAAAGTTGTGCCAGTGGATCACTTGAGGTAAAAGGGAAGAACCATTCCCATGGGTCACTGATTTAGAGTATATATTCATCCTAAAGAATTTTACACTAACCCTGCAAAATAGTGCTACACATTTGGTGTTACAACTGAGTCTTCAAAAGGACCTATCAGATGAATTGCTTCAGGATGATGGGGACCATAATAACACTAGTGAATCTGATATTGAATAATTTCCATGGTAAAAAGTAATATCGTGTGGAAAACTATAACACTGAATAAGGCATTTTGGAAATCTATGGGTGGTCGTTTTGGCAGAATCATCAGAGGCAGGAAGACAAATTCATATCCAGGATATGAGTCCATTCCACTGAGATCAAAGTGCTATTCCTTCCATTATGGAAACAGTCCAATGTAATCAACCTTCCACCAAGTGGTTGGCTGATGTCCCTTGGGAGTGGTGGCACACTGTGGACTCAGTGTTGGTTTCTCATGGTAGTAGGTTGGGCACCCAGTAATGACTGAAGCCAAGTTGGTCTTTGTGAACAAAGTCCATGCTGCTGACTCCATGTATAACCTCCATTTCTGCTGGGGAAAGAGGCTGACTAACATCTATAGCATGAGTCATCTTGTCCATCTGGTTATTAAGATTGACCTCTGCAGGAGGAGCTCTTTTGTAAACAACCATATGGAACATAAATATCTTTATACTTTGTGCCCATTTTGAAGAGTTCTATCCATGTAGCGCTTCTGGACTACTTGACACAATTATTGAATTGTGTTTTTTCCAAGTCTCTGACTATCCAGTCAAATGATCAGCCATTACCCATGAATCAGTACAGAGCCACAGAATTTGCCATTTTTTCCTAGGCAAAAGGGACAACCAGATGCACTGCTTTAGAACTGGAAGAGGGGCCAGATGCAGCAACTTTACTCTTTCCTTGGAAGGGATACTGATGAGAGACAAATCCAGATGGCTCTGGGGGCTCATCACCTTCCCCTTTTGGAAGCTTAGCAGAGTTGGCTTAGCACCACTGAGCCAGCCTACAGAGATAAGGTCTTTGGCTAATTTCAACATTCCATTCAGCAGGAAAGGCTGTTCCGTGAGCCCTCAGTATGCAGACCTTGGTCTCCAGTATTCATCTTCCCTAGCATGTCCCTGGACCCAGAGACCTCCTGTTTAACTGCTTTGTACTGCAAGAACCAGGCACTCTTCTCCCTATCTTAGGCTAACTTACGTAAAGGAGTGAGTGAGCAGGAGTTCTTTTTTTGCACATCTAGCAGTTTTTTGGCTAAAGCAAGTCTCTGCTGGACTTCTGGTCATGTTGCATATAGGGCATCTATGTCCAGCCTGTGCTACAGAGTGATAAGAACTTGAGGGACTGTGTGCACTCTTCTACTTCTCTGATTTTTAAGTTTTTCACCCAGTAAATCCTATGTTATATCTGAAACTCATGGACAGATGTCTTGATATGCCCCAGACCACTGAATGTCTAAAAGCTTGACCATACTGGCACCTCCTGCATTTTTATGAGAAATACTTTCAATACTCTGACACACATATTTCTAGGGAAATGTCTACTTCCTACTCAACAGGTCCAGAAAATATAATGTCATCAACATGGTGAACCGGCATGATGTCCTTTGGAATGGGGAAGCAGAGAGGTTCCTGAGAAAAAAGTTATGAAAAGGGGATGAATAGGGACTTCCCTGGTGGTCCAGTGGTAAAGAATCTGCCTTCCAATGCAGGGGACACATACGGGTTTGCTCCCTAGTCAGGGAACTAAGATCCCACATGCTGCAGGGCAACTAAGCCTACACGCCACAACTACTGAGCTCACGCCTCAACGAGAGAGCCTGCGCACCACAAACTACAGAGCTCACGTGCTCTGGAGCCTGCGTGCCAAAACTAGAAAGAGAAAACCCGCACGCCACAACTAGAGAGAAGCCCGAGCGCTGCAATGAAGAGACCACGCACACCACAATGGAGAGACTGCGTGCGCCTCAAAGAAGATCCCGCTTGCCACAACTAAGACCCAACACAGCCAAAAAAATAAAGAAAATAAATAATAATAAGTAATAATAATAAAAAAGGCGGGGGGATAAATAGTCCTGAGATGGAGCAGTGTATTGTTAATTACCAGCTGAAAGCAAGCTCCTCCTGGTATCTCTACTCATAGGTATTTACCAGGTTACTAGCTGCATACAGATTCCAGGGGATGTGTTGATTAGTCCAATAAAGAAACCACATCTGTAACAGGTTACAGATGGAGTTCCCTACCATCTGATTAATTTTATGATAATCCACTGTCATTCTCCGAGATCTGTCACCTGCACAGTCCAAACAGGCATATTAGATGAGGATGTGGTAGGAATAACCACTCCTGCATCTTTCAAGTCCTTGATGGTAGAATAAAGCTCTTTAATCCTACAAGAAAACTCAGTATTGATTTTGGGTTATTGATTTTGTAGGAAAAGGAAGTTCTGGAGGTTTCCATATTGCCTTTCGTACGATGAAAGGCCTCACTCTATAGATCAAGGAACCATTATGGAGATTCTGCCCATTGCTTAGTTGCCTACTTCAACCATACATTTCATAACTAGGACAATAACTATTGCCTGACATAGTCTACAAGTGTCCCATTTGCCACTGACAACAAGTTAATCAATGCCTTTAAATCTATTCAGATCAGAGTTCTAATATCTTATTGCTATCCTTTTTTAAGGAGGTTCCTTAAAAAACTACAAATAGAACTACCATATGACCCAGCAACCCCACTACTGGGCATATACCCTGAGAAAACCATAATTCAAAAAGAGTCATGTACCAAAATGTTCATTGCAGCTCTATTTACAATAGCCAGGAGATGGAAACAACCTAAGTGTCCATCATCGGATGAATGGATAAAGAAGATGTGGCACAT
>RJWK010043678.1:0-18664 GCA_004363435.1 Platanista minor
GGAGCACAGGCTCCGGACGCGCAGGCTCAGCGGCCATGGCTCACGGGCCCAGCCGCTCCACGGCATGTGGGATCTTCCCAGACCGGGGCACGAGCCCATGTCCCCTGCATTGGCAGGTGGACTCTCAACCACTGAGCCACCAGGGAAGCCCTCTGAAATTATTTTTTAAAGGCTGCATAATATTTAATCATATGGATGCAAATTTATTTATTTATTTATTTATTTGGCTGCGTTGGGTGTTCGTTGCTGCACGCAGGCTTTCTCTAGTTGTGGCGAGGGGGTGCGCGGGCTTCTCGTTGTGGTGGCTTCTCTTGTTGCGGAGCATGGGCTGTATGTGTGAGGGCTTTCGTAGTTGTGGTTCGCGGGCTCTAGAGCGCAGGCTCAGTAGTTGTGGCTCATGGGCTTTGTTGCTCTGCAGCATGTAGGATCTTCCCGGACCAGGGCTCGAACCTGTGTCCCCTGCGTTGGCAGGCGGATTCTTAACCACTGCGCCACCGGGGAAGCCCCTGGATGTAAATTTATTTACGTACTTAAATATTCATCTTGCTGGATATTTTTGTCTTTTTCTTTTTTTTTTTTTTTCCGGCCGTGCTGCATGGCTTGCGGGATCTTAGCTTACCAGGGATTGAATCCACACCCTCAGCAGTGAAAGCTCAAAGTCCTGACCCCTGGACTGCCAGGGAATTCCCTGTTTTTGTCCTTCTAAAGCTAAGATGAACCTTCTTGCGCAGAAACCTTTGTATCGCTAGCTTTATTCTTAGGATAGATTCCTCCCAGCGGGATTAGTGGGTCCAAAGGTACAGATGTAATAAAAGTTTGTCACATACACATAATTGCTGTTGAGACACTTGCACCGATTTGCACTTGCTGGTTGGGGATGAGATTGCTCGCCTGTGACATGTGAGCATTGCTTGTAAGGGCATTTGTCTACCTGTAGTTGCAGTGTGCTGATCGCTTGTCATGGAAGAGTCCGTCTGTAGGTGGAGTGTCTATTTAGAGTGGGAGGCAGCCCCCATTTTCCACGGTCGGGGATGTGGAAACTGTGGGGCTGCCTGGACCTGGACCCTGGGCGTGGTCAGCAGTGCAGCTTTGCGTGCTGCACTCGGGGTGCAGACAGTGGGGTCGAGCACAGACCCTGCCCCCAGATTCAAGGCCACCCAGGGGAGCTTCTCTGTGGGACCTCGTGGGCATGTGTCCCCTCCATGTGTCCTCACAGTGCCGTGTGTTGGCACTTGAGCGTGTGTAATGGCCTTCATGGCTGGCCGGCACATGCAATGGTCGTAGCAGCCGCTAACATCTCACTGAGTCCTGGCTGTTTTTCCAGCACACTTAACTACTTTATTTTTATTATTTATTTATTTTTTTGCGGTGCGCAGGCCTCTTACTGCTGTGGCCTCTCCCGCTGCGGAGCACAGGCTCCGGACGTGCAGGCTCAGCGGCCATGGCTCACGGGCCCAGCCGCTCCGCGGCATGTGGGATCTTCCCGGACCGGGGCACGAACCCGTGTCCCCTGCATCGGCAGGTGGACTCTCAACCGCTGCGCCACCAGGGAAGCCCCCTTAACTACTTTAAATGCTTTTCATTTTATTCTCACAAAAACCCTACGAGCTAGGTGCAGTGGAGGAAGCTTAAACGTTTGCCAGACGAAGTTTTGGGCGTGGTGGCATGGTCAGCGGGCTGCGGCCGCGGCTGTGGAGCTGGAGCCGTGCACGAGATGGGGTTGAGGGGCTCCCGGCTGAGGGCACAGCTGGGGCAAAGGCATCCCGGCTGTCGGTCCCACCCCCGGTGGCCGCAGTGGATGGAGCGGAGGGGTGCCGTGAGGGATGTCAGGGCCGAGACAGGAGCCAGACCCTGTGGGCCGTAGGAGAGGCCGGGTGTGAAGGTAAAACGGGAGGTGAGCTGGCCGGCAAGCACGTCGGGCGTCGTTTAGAAATAGAGCCTGCTGCTTGCAGGAAAAGGGACTTTAAGCCTAATGGGAGCCATCCGTCAAGGTTGAGCTGGGCTCTGTCATTGGAGAGCATCTTCTCAGCGCCTTCCCAGCAGCAGCAGAAGGCGACACTGGGAACCGAGCAAGTCTTTATTCTCGTGTCCACCAAGCTGCTGACTGGGCCCTGCTTGTGAGCCTGAGTCAGAGAGCACTTGAGCTGAACTGCATAGGTCACATGGGGCAAATTAACTTGACCAAAAATAACCCCAAACAGCATTTCTGGGAAATGCAAGTGAAGACAGCTTTCAGTGTAAACAAAGGAGCAAAGTAAAGATAAAGGCTTGGTTGGAAAAAGTGAACATTTGGAAGACGAGGAAGAAATGCTTTGGGGAAAAAGTACCGTGGAAAACAAATATTTTTTTTCCAGTAGTTACAGTTTTAAAGAGTTTTCTTTCATGTATTTATGTCAGATGGAGTGCATACATTTCGATGGGGAACTCACAGATTTTGTCTTTCTGTTTGTAGCCACAGCACATTGACCTACACCCTGTAGCTTCTCCTGTGAATCCAGGGAAGGAGCTCGCTGTTCTCCTCTGGGGACAGTCAGATATCTGGACGTGGGGCCCTGGGAGCTTCACGCACAAAACAAAAGAACCACACCAGTGTCCCGGCCGCAGTCCAGAAGTCCTGGTTGGCTTGGGCGGGGTGTTGGCCTGCATTCTTTTAGTGCCCTGGGGTTCTGCGTGCAGTCAGGGCTGAGAACCCCGTGTGGGTCTGCTTCCCCTGCTTCACAAGCTGCGTTCTCCAACCACAGTGTTAACCAGAGGGACTGGAGGGCTCTTGGTCCACTCTTGCATCCACCTCCCCACAGGCTGAGAGTCTGGAGGATGGCGTTCTGCTCTGGCCGTTTGGGCTGTTGCAGGGTGGGCAGGGGCATGTGTGTCTCTGCTTGGGGCGGAGAGGTTCCTCACTGGCCAGCAGGCCCAGTGTTTCCGTTGTTGGTTGTTGAGACAGCTCAGCCTCTCTCTCCTTAGGACCAGGACTTAAAATTACTTGCCAGGGCAGCTAAGAGAACACAGGGGTTCCTAGGAGTCAGGTCAGATGTGGGGAGTCTGCTGCTGTTATGTTCAGTGTATAGCTGAAAATGGTAACCTCCTGAGTTGTTTCCCAAAGTAATACTTACTGTTTGGAATTTAAAATCTTGCTCTTTGAGTAATTACTTGTACCTATTAGTGCTATTATCTTATATAATAGAAGAGAAGTTCATTTCTGGAATACTCTGACCACTGGATGATGAAAGAAACTTTGCCACACCTAAAGGAAATAATCCAATTTAGTTAAATTATAAATACAAGTAACTGAAAAATGTAGCTGTCTTGATAACATCTTGGTAAATGTTATCACATGAATTGACCTTTTGGAGGAATACGGGGTGGGGAGGAGTTCTTTCCTCGAGCTACATAAACTTGCAGACTAACCAGACCTGCGGTGAGTTGCTGTCCTTGCGTGGGGTCCTGGCGTGGCCCCGTGCACAGCAGGAGGCCTTCCTGGCCAAAGGCCGGCAGGTGGAGCAGGCGGAGCTTGTTGTGGGCAGCCTGTGGTGTCGCTGCGGCTCCGTCTGTGCAGGGTTGGGTGTCCTGTCTCCGAGATGGCATGTACCGTCCTGCCCTGCAGGAGTGGTGCCACCTCCACCTGCTCCACTGCCTCTGCCTCTGCCTGATGCCCCGGGCCCGGGCTTTACACAGCAGGGCACGGGGCTGTGCTGCCGCCCACCTGCTGTCCAGGTGATGAGGAGAACCAGGGACAGTGAAGGCCAGAGAGCTTCCTGACGCGGGCCAGGGTTGGGACCAGAAGGCATGCTCCACTTTTCCCAGATCTTCTCCCTTGTTGTGTATGTAGCATGGTGTTTCTCCACCTTTTTTTTTTTTAAATCAATTAATTCTTTTTGGGCTGTGTTGGGTCTTCGTTGCTGCGTGCGGGCTTTCTCTAGTTGCGGCGAGCGGGGGCTGCTCTTCGTTGCGGTGCGCGGGCTTCTCATTGCGGTGGCTTCTCTTGGTGCGGAGCGCGGGCTCTAGCACACGGGCTTCAGTAGTTGTGGCACATGGGCTCAGTAGTTGTGGCTCGCAGGTTCTAGAGCGCAGGCTCAGTAGTTGTGGCTCGTGGGCTTAGTTGCTCCGTGGCATGTGGGATCTTCCCGGACCAGGGCTCGAACCCGTATCCCCTGCATTAACAGGCAGATTCTTAACCACTGTGCCACCAGGGAAGCCCCTCTCCACCTTTTAAAACTCACCTCTTTTGATAAACTGTAAAATTTTAATTTTTCTCTACTGTCCTTTGAAATTTTGATGTACATTAAATTGTGAACATGAAGACATTAAAGCATCGGTCATTTTTATTCTTCTAAATCCTACAAGTAGTAAATATATTTGGCTATAAAATTTTCAAATACTGGTCATTATTACGGGGAAAAAAAGAAAGTTATTGCACCCTCCCCACCCTGCCCAAGAAAGCCTCCTCTCATTTCTTGAAATCACTTAAGGTTACGAGTTTGCTGTATCCTTCAGGGCCCTGACTGTTTATTTACACATGGATATGTTCTCTGTAACCCTAAGACGGGAGGGGGCACAGGACACTCCTGTCTTGTTTTGGACACTTGGTCTAGGTGAGCTTTCCTTAACCATGCAGAGTGGGGATCTGTGGGCAGCAGTTCTTTATTTATTGGGTCTCTATCAGTAGCTGTTTAAGGTGTTTTCAGTATCTTACTATTACAAATGCTGCAGTGAGCATCCCGCCCCACATCTTTCTCACATGTAAGTACTTCGTATGACAAATTCCCAGAAATGGAATTGTAATGTAATTTTAGAATCTGCTTTTTAAAAATGTACTCCCCAGTAGATCAAGTTGTATTCTGTTCTTTACTGGGTTTTTTTAAGAGCATTTTATTATTATTTTTTCAAGATTTACTGTATTAAGTCCTGCTGTGTAATTAATTTTATAGGAAACTCTGTGATTTGAAGAAATAAAAAATCAGGTTGTGCCTCAGATATAGGTATATGATTCCTGATGGCTTGGTGAACAGTTTCTATCCAGCGAGTGAACCACTGGCACAAGACATGAACTTCCCCGTTTGCTCAAACTTGGGATGTTTTAAAATTTCAGTGATGAGGAGTGGGTTGGTGAAATTTTTGTCTTTTGCCAGAAGTGCTTTATAGTTGCACTAGTAATACACAATTTATAGAAAAGTTTGAAGCTACAATAAACTTAAATGTCTTTTAAATAAAAATGGAAATCATTCCATATGAACTACATGGAAGAAAATAAGATGTTTCTATTTTTGTCCCCTGAGGTCACTCCCAGGACGGAGACCCCCGTCAGCAGTGTCGGTAACAGTTTGGAGAACGCCCTGCACACATCCGCGCATTCCACTGAGGAGTCGCTGCCCAAGAGGCCTGGAGGGAAGCACTCCAGAGGTGAGCGCTTGGTCTGCAGGGTCAGAGGGGAGCAGCGTCGGATATAGGAGGAGACGTTCGTGGTGGCGTTTGGTTAAATGCTCTCAGATCTTTGGGGATGCTAGTCTTAGTAAGATGTACTATTTTTCTGAATTCTGCAAGATACGCATGAGTGGATCTCGGCTGTAAACATCTCACATCTTGATGATTATTAAGGGGGAAGAAGTGAAAGTTGTTGAGCCTCTCCCTGCCCCACGCCACAGTGGGTCCTGAATTGTAGGGCAGTGCCGTCCTTTAGCTCCCTGTGCAGTAACGGTATGTTCTCTCTGCACTGAGGCAGTTGCCACCAGCCACGCGTGCCTTCCGAGCCTGGAAAATGTGGCTCACGCAAGTAAGGGCCTGAACTTTTAGTTTTATTTCATGCAGTTGCGCTAGCTCAGCGTGGACAGTGCAGCTCTGGAGGTGGCGGGGCACGTCTGGGAGGAGGCTGAGCTCCCTGGTTCTTGAAGATCTGGCGTTGTGCAGCCACACTAGACAGAGTCGGGCCGGCTGTCCCCCGGCCCACTGTGCAGGGTTTGGGGGGCTCGCTGGGGAGAGGCAGGGCTCTCTGGGCCTCCTGGTCTAGAGCCGGGCGCCGGTGCCTGGAAACGCGCTCGGTGTTGCGGGGGGTAGGGGGGGAAGATCGCCCTCCTAGCAGCCCTGGGAGCGCATGGTCGGCTCACCGCTGGCTCAGCTGGAGGGTCAGTCTTTCTGAAGACACAGCAGGACTCAGTTTCCGGATAGGTGGCTGTCACTCACTCAGTTGCTCCGAGGGACTTCTTCCTTGCGTGTGTCGCCCAGGGAGGAGCGCCTCCTGATGGGGCGTTGCTTCCTTTGTCCCCAGCCTGTCCCCGCACCTTTGGAGCCTGTGTCCTACAACCTCGCAGTCTTAAGGGGAAGGCCTTTCCTTCACCATTGTGCTTTTTCCTGTAGGCACAATTATCAAGACCCCCTCGTTCCTGTTTTTTAATATAATTGCCAGTTGAACGGCTGTGTCTGTCACTCTCTTGCCGATGTGCCTGGGTGCGGGAAGGCAGATCTGTGGTAGGACTGTTATTGTCTGCTCTCAGACATCATAATCCTTAGAGAAAAGTCAGACCTTGCTAATTATCTACGGTATTCTCCAGCCAGTGGTCATGGGGATGATGGTCTCCTCCGCGTAGAAATTGACCAGCAGGTAAACCTGGTTTTGTTGTCCGCACTTTTCCCGGTGCCCTGTTACTGCTCTTCGGAAAGTCTGAAGCCACTCTGAGTGTTATTAAAGTTTTCTTGCTGTCTTTTCTGTATCCCACTTCTGTTGTGGGTTGTCTCTGCTTCTTAGGAGTTTTCGGTGACACAATTTAGCTTGTAAAGAGGTCAGACTTTTGTATTTCTTCAGTACTGAAGCTCAGGGGACAGCAGTAAGGACAGTCTGAAACCCTGACTGCTCTTGTCAGGTGGTGTCCAAGCTCGTTACATACATTAACTCATCTGATCTTCCTAAGAACCTGTGGGGCTCAGGTATAAGCTGGTTCGTTCTAACAACAGTCCCCATTTCACAGACCAGAGAACTGAGTCACAGATAAGCAGCGTTCCTAAGATAAACTGGGATCCCAACCCTGAGATCCCAACACTTGTGTTAGAAGAGAATAGAAAAGGAAATTCAAGTACACATGAAGTGAAAGCATGACCTTTTTCTCTGTACTATTGATTGTGAAGATTTTCAGGTACAGCCTTCCTTGGGAAGCAGCTTGGAGTTTGTGGAAGCCCGCCAGGTGATGCCGCAGTCCCACAGAGCTTGTTCTGTTCAGGGATTAAATAACTGCGCCCAAGGTCACGGAGCTGGAAAGTGTCACGTTTCAGACAGCCTGTCTGACTGCAAAGCGCCTGGGCTTCCCTGGCCCTGCCGAGTGGGTTGTGGGTCTGTCCTCTCTGCCCTGGCCTCCTGTCACCCGTCTCCGCCACCGCACAGCTTCCTCCAGCACAGGTGCTGTCATACCTGGGCCTTGACCGCCGTGTCGCTCTGCCCGCTGGGCCCTTCCCTTTGAGGTCTAGCCCCACAGCACTGCTGTGATCTGTGTCATTTTTCCATCACTTAACGGCTACTCCTGTGCCTCGTGCGTACTAAGGCTGAATAAAACGTTTGCCTTAATACATAAACAAGTGAATTCCTCAGGCCCCTAGATTCAAGTGCCGTATCACTAACCGTTCCAATGGAATGTGTGTTCGTTTCCTATTTTTGCTACTTTAGAAATATGTTTTATCAGCTTTATGTTTTCTGGATCATGTACTGCTTTTGTTTCTATATTTCTGGAGAACTAACAAATCAAATTAATGCAAGGTAGCTAGATGATAAAAAGTCAAAGAAAAATAAGTTACAGAGTTCTTAAATATAACATGACCTAAAAAGATGTAGGAAAGAGGATCAGTTTTAATCAGCATAGTAGTGAATGTTTGAATTTTAAGGACAGTTAAAAGAAGCAGTATTTTAAACAATTATTCCCATTAACACAGACAACTAAATGAAAGTGAGAAAGTAACTTGATATTTTAGGAACATCATTATTCAACTGAGACTTTTAAGAATACAGGTTTTCAAGTTTTAGATGAAAACTAGATTTCAGTAATAACAATTGTAAAGCTGGAGGCATCTCAAATATTAGTCTGGTTCAGTTTCTTGAAGTATGAAGACATTGAGTTCTGTTGTACAGAACTTGAGAGAAGAAGGTGTTGTGCTGGAGCGTGATTGTTTCCAGCTTTGCCTTTACTCATGAATAATACCCTTTTTACTGGGCTTTCTTTTGGCACAGTTTTGGTAATTTTTGGTTTCTTGTTATTGAGTGTAAAGAATTAAGCTATTTAATAAAGATACTTTGAAATCAAGTAAAACACATAATTGGCAGAAAACTACCAAACACCCGTTTTTTTCCGGAAGACTTTAGGGAAAATGTTCCAAAAGAGTGCCGCATTCTTGGGACATATTAAAGCCATCATCTCTAGGTGTCGTGTTCTCTCGGTGTGAGGTGGCCGGCCATCAGCTCCTGGAGATCGTTTGAAGGCCCTTGGTGGCCCTTAGGCTGTGGCGGTTTTAGCAGGAGCTCCCCGGGCTGAGGTCCAGCGAGTGGTTTTCTGGTCCTGGCAGTGTGGAAATTGTCTGTGACTCCGCCAGACCCCGCTCAGGCCTTTCGGGACGCTTGCCCGGCCTCTTACCGTGGGGCCTTTTACCGTCTCTTCTACGCACATCTCCCTCCCTCCCTCCCTCCTTTTTCAGTTACGTTAGTGTTCTGGTTTTTAAATTAGGCATTGATCCAATTATAAAAATGGTAGTTCAGTGCAATTACACATCTTAGTGAAGGCGGTGTGCTCTAACTTGTAACATTTGAGGAGAATTCCTAGTCTACGTCGTGAATAAGAAAAGAAGAAAGGTTTGAACACACGAAATGTTAAAAGCAAACAGCACTCCACCTGGCTCTTTGCATCTCTACGTGAGAGCAGGCTGGTGGCCTCGAGTCCCGGGGTCCCAGCCCTGGGTGCCCTGCCCTGAGCTGAGCCTCTGCACAGTCTGGACCCCAGCGAGGCTCATGTCCTTCCCAACCCCCTAGTGCGCTTCCCACCGCGCCTGTTCGGGTTCGGGGTCTTTCCAGTCGCTGCTAATCCTGTCTTTGGATGTGTTCTCTCCCTGCAGGTGATGGTTTGGTATCTAGCCCCTCAAGTTGACACAAGTGTGCTGGCACTTTTCAGAAAGTACTGGGACTTCGTGTGTGACAGATGACACAGACTGCAGGGCTCACGAGGGTGGTGGGAAGGAGGGAGGCCACATTATCTACCAGTAGACTTTAAGTGGGTCGTCAACAAATTGGTATGCGTGTAGGTAAACACTCTAAAATTAAGAAACCGCATTACAGAAATTTGGCAGGGAAACTACCCATAATTCTCCACAACCAAACACAATTAGCCCTATCATTTTTGATAATTTATTTTTAGTCAATCTTTCTTTAACATTTTAAACAACTATAATCACGTTATACATACAGTTTATAATTTTTCAGGTAATATTATAAGCATTTTTCATTTTTTAATTTTCATAAACATAGTCTTTAATAGTTCCAAAATCGAGAGTATGCTTACACACCTTTGAAGCCCGCCCAGTTCAGCACCCCCCAGCCGCCCCTTGTGTTAGTCACTGTCGCCACTCTCATCTGCTACAGGGGTCCGTCTGCACGTTCTCTCCTACCCCCCTCGCCCCCGCCCCAGCAGGCCGTCCTCCCACACTCAGAGCCCCGTGTGGCCACACAGTGGGCGCGGCACCAAGAGAAAAGCAGCAGAACTCGTCGGCCGGCCGTGTATCTGGTCCAGAGCCATCCTGGCAGTGCCGGGGCCGCTGCAGCTGCCTGCAGAGGGCCGATGGCGCGGACACAGAGCACCGAGCCAGGTGGGCTGGTGATTTTGAAGAGGTCTCGCAAACGTTTCAGTCCTGTGGTCCAAAATGCCTCTTTTATTTGAAAACAGCTGAGTAACATTCATCTGCTTTTCACATTTTCCTGTCCAGATATGAGTCACTTCCCACTTTCAGTCCAGTGGGGGTTTTTTCTTTTTTTTTCATAAATCCTCATGCTCAGTCCTGGAACTTTTAGGTACATGTTGGTGTTCTGTGGCCTGGGAAAATGCCGAATAACATTTTTCTGTATTCATTGACTTTGTATATTCTGTTGTTTAAAAAAGTAAAGGATGTGGATTAGGGTGAGGTCATTGTGGGTAAGTTTTTAAAAATAGTGATTGGGAAAACGTAAGAGCTGTTTATTTGCTGACAAGCTGACTGGGGAAGTGAGACAGGAGCAGCAAGTGGTTTCGCCGAGTAAGGTCGGGCAGTGCGCAGCTGCTAAATGTAGTGTTCTCTTTGTTTTTGCCGGAAAGGAAGAAAACACTCTGATTTTCTTCTTTAGAGTAATTCCTTCCTGTGACATGCTATTTTAAGCTTAAAACAACTCTAAACCAAATGGGTTCTAGTGTCTCCCAAGATCCATATCAACCCTGATGCAACGTTATAAAATTAGGGAGACGCAAGAGAAAAATTCAGGGCGTGAAAACTCTTTTCCCCAGCAGGCCGTAACCTCTGTGAGTGCGAGAACCCATCGACGGTGCTGATCGCTGTGTGCCCAGCCCTTGGAACATGGCCCGGGACACAGCAGGAGCTTTGTAAGACGAGTTGGTGAATGAACAGTTGTTGGTTTAGGGCAGGGATTGGCACCCTTTTTTCTGCAAAGATCCAGAAAGTCAGTATTTCTGGCTCTGGGAAGCGTGCGGAGTCTGGCACCGCCGCCGGGCTCTGCCGTCGCGGGGTGGAGAGCACCCCTTGACGGTACGTCAGCCCACGGCGTGGCTGTGTGCCCCGGAGCCCGTTTACACAGACAGACAGGCTGAGGGCAGCCTGTAGCCTGCCTGCCCCTCTCTTAGAACAGTGCCGCCCAGTAGAGCTCCCTGGGATGACCGGGCTTCTGTGTCTGCTGCAGTGTGGTAGCTGCTAGCCACGTGTGGGAGCGCTTAAAATGTGGTTAGTGCAACTGAGGAGTGAGGTTTTTAATTTTACTCAATTGTAATTAGTACCAACTTAAGTGGTCCCGTGTGGTCAGTGGCTGCAGCGGTGGGCAGTGCAGGGTTAGAACCTTCCCCGAAGCCTGGTGCACAGAGCTGCTCCTTGTTCTCTGGGGCGCTCAGACATGTGAGGGGAGGACAGAGTGCTGTGGCCAAAGAAATTGAGGAATTGTGGTGTAAAAATGTAGATTTACTTGTTGCAGGACTTCTCAGAGCCTTTAATATGCTAATGTACATGGGCAGCCTACAAAAAGGAGTTTCTCAGATTTTCCCTCCAAACTTTTGAGCACAGTGCTTTCTGGGGGTGGCCCAGAGAAAACTATGGAAGGTATGGCCGACCAGGAGATGGGGCGTCTGCAGAAAGTGTAACTTAATAGCTTTAATAAGTTATGTTGAGTGTGTCATGCTAGACAGGTTTTGAAGCTTTGTAGAAATCCCCATAGTGCACAGCCAAGGGACCTCTGGAAATGTTGGTGAAAAACAGTGCAAGAAGGTGTGTGTGCTGGTCAGAAAGTAAAGCCTCCCTCATTTGCCAGGGTCTTTGCATAAGAGCTGACTGCCCATGCCTGCCCAAGGTTCATAAGCTTGAAGAATCAGTTAACTCGGTACTTGAGAAACTGTATTAGTATTTGAATCAGAAATAGGACATACGTACCTTAATGTGGTTTGGGAGTTTGGAAACTACATCATGTTTGATAAGTGCTGTTCTATTTTCAACAGATATTTGTGCTCAGATATTTGCATCTTAAAGCTTAAGGGCTTAGAAGCTTAATTGTATCGGTTTCTTTTTGAGGAGAAAAAAAAAATGCACCCTTGCGTGTGAAAAGGGAGGTACGCAGAGGTGATGGCTTTGGAACTCTCTAACGGTGACCGCCTTTTCTCATCCCTGTCCACCTGTGCAACTGCGGCCTCTGCCCATCCTTGCTCTGTTTTGCAGAGGCAGTGCTAGGGGTCTGCAGGGTCTCCTCCGCAGCTGCTGTCCTCACACCTCCAGCCTGGCTTTGTCCTGGAAGGAGGAGACGAGGAGATGCCAGTGAGAGGTTCTGGGCAGCTGTGTCTCTAAATCATCACAGTGGAAAACATTGCGCATTTGTTTTTCAGAAACAAGAACAGATCACAGCTAATCTTCAGTCATAGCTATGGTCTGTGCCCTTGCGCATTTTCAAGCGCCGACCTCTTTCTTTTCTGCGATTTGTTTTTACTTTTTGCCTGTTTCTTTCTGTGTCACCTTCAACTTCGCCCTCCATTCCCGAGCCAGCAGCCTCCTCGTTCCTCGCTCCTGGCGAGCTCACCCACCGCAGAGGAGACGGGGCCGGGCGTCGGGAGCCGTACTGTGAAAAGTTGCTAATGTATCGATGCAAACTAATCATATGTTCTTCAAGCTCTTACTTCATTTTTATAATTTTGTTTGTTGTTGTTTTGTTTTGTTTTGTTTACCTTTACAGTGAGTGTTGAAAAGATAGACCTGAAGGGATTATCACACAAAAAAAATGAAAGAAATGTTGAATGTTCCTTTGAGGTAAGATGCTAAGTTTTTTTTTCCTTTTCTCCTCTAAGGGATAGGAAGGAAACATTTACCATGAAGTGGTACTTTTATTTCTGTAAATAAAAGACGAGTTTTTTGCAAAGCACTGTGCCACTGCTGTGGGAGATAGAAGTGGGGACTGGGCCCTGTGGGTGGACCATCTCCACGGTGGGCTTGTTGGGCCTGGGGGGCTGCTCCCCCTGGACCTCAGCAGGCTCCACGAAGGGGAGGGGCTGGGCTCGGCCACAGCCTGGAGTTCGCAGTCCTGTTGTGTCCCTGTTCGCCGTGTGACCGAGGATAATGCTGGACTTCTCTGTGCCCCAGCACCTCCATTCAGTCAAACAGGATGGAGTTTGGGGGAGAATTAAATGAGAGCGTTCATTCAAAGCACTCAGTACAGGGTCTGGATATATTAAGTGCCTGCAAAGATGAGCTGTTGTTCTTCTGTACCTCCTGGATGACAGAAAGTCCTTGGTGTGTGTGGGGAACATTCTCTAGACTGACATGCTTAGCTGCTGGTGGCTGGTCACCAGAGTTGGCTAAAGTAGAGAATTGTGAAAATTGAGGCATACTGTTTATTAGAATTTCAGATCTACCGTAACAGTGGCTTAAACAACATCGGCGTGTACAAGGAGTTGGCCCCGGGGCTGGAATGGCAGCTGTGCTCCATAAAATACGTAGGGAGCCAGGCTCCCTCCAGTTAGTTAGACTGCTTTGACATCTCTGGGAGGTGGCCCTTAACGTCATGGTCCAAGATGGCAGCTAGGACTCCAGCCCTCGTGTTTTCATTCCAGGCAACAGGACATGGCATGAAGAGGAGAGTGAAAGGTTACTTTTACCTCTTTTTCATGGAGCAGTCTTAAAGACAGTCACTAGAGGGACTTCCGTGGCAGTCCAGTGGTTAGGGCTCCTTGCTTCCACTGCCAGGAGCGTGGGTTTGATCCCTGGTCAGGGAACTAAGATCCCAAATGCCGCAAGGTGTGGCAAAAAATAGACACTTCCACTTATGTCTTACTGGCCAGACTGAGTTTCCTGGTCCCGCTTAGCTGCGTGTGTGTGGCTGGCTGTGTCACCAGGGTTCTGTTACTACCCCATCGTTGTGCGAGGTTCTCCTTTGACCACATGCATCTGTTGGAAACTGATCGATAAGGAAAATCTGCTTCCACCTTTACTGGGGAGTGTTCTCAGGCATAGCAGCTTCTGGTTAGTATCTGGTACTTATACTGTGCAGCTTACTAACCTTTCAAAGAGTGTAGTTACATCAAAATACTTCAAGTACTTTTAATACCACAAGGATAAAACCCTCATTTGATTTGGGAGGTCCTGCATTGTGCAAGTCAGCTGTTACTCTATAGATGTGTCTTTTCAAAATGTATGGGAAAGGCTTCCCTTCGGTTTTGGCGGTTGTCAGAGCTTGCGACCAGCAGCCAAGTGTCAGCAACCAGAGAACCTCAGGACCCCAGCATCTTCAAGGCCTGCTGGGGTTGGGGAGCCCAGCGAGTCCCTGAAACACTGGGTGTGTTGGCTCCTCTCCTCTGCAGTCGGCCTCTGGCTGGCGGATATCCCCTGAGGGGCTGGTGGCGGACGTGGTCCCCCTGCATAGGGCCTGCCTGTGTGGGAACTGCTGAGCGTCAAAGCCCTTCAGATCCCACTCACAGCCCGTCTGATCAAACTGGGCTTGGACTCGGCCCCAGTCCGCAGCCTCTCTGCAAAGAAATGAGCTTTGGCAGGGTAGACACTTGGCCTCTCGTGGCCTTTCCCCAGAGGAGGGCCTTGTGATCAGGGTGGGGAGGCGGCAGGCTGGCAGGATGGGGCGCCGTGAGTCTTCTGAAAGCAGAGTGGACAGCTGCAAAAGGCGCCTGGAGGCCGGTCGCAGCTCTGAGATAACTGTCCACGGGTTAAGACGCTTCTAACCCCAAATGGATAAGCTGAATGAAGTGTTTTGGTACTTAAAGAAAAAGCTTTGGTTATCGGAAAAGCTTGCTTTTCCTGATGTGATAACTGATAAGAGGATTCTTGTGTTTAGGAAAGTGATAACCCTTCACCAGCCAGCAGTCCGGCTCACTTTCTTTTGGGGTTACTAACTTGATGTGCCCTAAGGGGCTTACTGCCCACACTGCATTTGTTGATGGTAATTTGAGGCACAGAGGAAAGGTACAAGGAAGATTTTAAAAAACACACAACTATCTTCTTATTTATAAAGCACACCGTTCATTTGCGCAGCTTAAACTGGGGGCTTGTTCTCTGCAGGGGAGTTGCACTCTCCTACTCGCTTGTAGGATACGAAACGTGTGATATGCATGTGCTTAGGTTTGGGACGCCTGTCACAATGGAAAAGTGAAGCGCCTTGTAGTTACATAGCTTCGGGCGTTTAACCGCAGTCTCTCTAGCTCGCTGTGGTCAGGACTACAGTTCAGTTCTGTAAGAGGGAGAACCTGTGGACAGCGGGAGAACATCACTCCCTGTACCTTTAAACTTACAAACTTTCTGTCATCTTAACATGACCGCCCGGCAAAAGTAAGTCCCAGTAGCATCTTTCTGTTTTAGAAATCAACAAGACGAGGGGCTTCTCTGGTGGCGCAGTGGTTGAGAATCCGCCTGCCAATGCAGGGGATACGGGTTCGAGCCCTGGTCCGGGAAGATCCCACATGCCGCGGAGCAACTGGGCCAGTGAGCCACAACTGCTGAGCCTGCGCGTCTGGAGCCTGTGCTCTGCAACAAGAGAGGCTGTGACGGTGAGAGAAAGCCCACACACAGAAACGAAGACCCAACACAGCCAAAAATAAATAAATAAATTTAAAAGAAAAAAAAAATCAACAAGATGATTCTAAAATTTACATGGAGGGAATTCCCTGGTGGTCCAGTGGTTAGGACTCCGTGCTTTCACTGCCGAGGGCACGGGTTCAGTCCCTGGTCAGGGAGTTAAGATTCCTCAAGCCTCACAGTGCAGCCTGAATAAATAAATAAATAGTAAATAAAATAAAATAAAATTTATATGGAGAACACTATGGAGCAGTCCAAACAATTCTGAAACGAAGAAAACACTGGAAGACTCACAGTACTTGATTTCAGCACCTCGTGTTAAAAAAAAAAAAAAAAAAAAAAAAGGTGCTGCTGAGAGGGAGGAGACGCCGTGCCCCGGGGCAGTGGGGCCTGAGCTGGCCTCTCATGTAAACGCTCAGTTGGTTGTTTTGAAGACACTAGGAGAATATCCTTGATGGTGTTTTTAGACGGTTTGAAGATTTTCTAATTGACTTTCTTGTTTACACCTCTGATGAGATAGATTTCACATGACACAAAATTCATCCATTTAAACTGTTCAGTGGCTTTTTTTGTTTATTCAGAATGTTGTAACCATCACCACGATTTAATTTTAATATTTCCATCATCCCAGGAAGAAGCCCCGTACCCATTAGCAGTCGTTCCCCACTTCTCCTCCCCAAGTCCCTGGCAAATACTAACTTACTTTCTGCCTCAGTGGATTTGCCTATGCTGAATATTTCACATAAATGGAATCATACAATATGTGATCTTTCGTGATTGGTTTCTTTCATACACATAATGTTTTCAAGGCTTCTCTATGTTGTATCATGTTTTAGTGCTTCCCTTTTTATTGCTGAGTGATATTCCACCGTGTGGATGGACCACATCTAGTTCATCCACTCAGCAGTTAGTTGATGCACTTCTGGGTTGTTTCCACTTTTTGCCTCTTATGAGTAATGCTGCTATGAACATTTATGTACAAGTTTTTGTGTGGACAAATGCTTTCATTTCTTTTGGGTACACACCTAGGACTGGAAATCCTGGGCCATGTGGCTTGCAGATATTTTCTTCCATTGGGTGGGAATTTTCTCCATTTTCTTGATGCTGTCCTTTGACACACAAAAGTTTTTAATTTTGATGAAGTCCAGTTTACCTACTTTTTCTTTCGTTCCTTGTGCTTTGGTATTATATTTAAGAAATCATTGCCTCAGCCAAGGTCACAGAGATTCACTCCTGTGTTTTCTGGTAAGAATTTTATTGTTTTTGCTTTTACATTTAGGTCTTTGATTCATTTTGAATTAATTTTTTGTGTATGGTGTGAGGTAGGGGTTCGAATGCGTCCTTTTGCATGTGGACGTCCTGTTGTCCAGCCCCATTTGTTTGTTTGTTTGTTTATTTTACAGTTTTTTTTTAACATCTTTATTGGACAGCACCATTTGTTGAAAAGACCATTCTTTCCCCCAGTGAAGGGTCTTCACACCATTGTTGAGAATCAGTTGAGCGAAATTGTGAGGCATTGTTTCTGGACTCTCAGTTCCATTCATCTCTGTTGTTGTTAGGCCAGCACTGCTCTGTCTTGAGTACTGTAGCTTTGACGTTGAAATTGGGAAGTGTGAGTCCTCTTAGGTTTGGTCTTCTTTTTCAGGATTGTCTTGGCTGTTCTGGGGATGCTGCATTTCCATGTGAATTTTAGGAGCAGCTTGTCAGTTTCGGTGCCAGCACTGGCAGCAACTCCGGCTCCCGCTGCCCGCGGCTCCTTGCAGGGTGGCCCTGGGGTGGGCTCGGGGACTGGCGGTGGCGACTGCTCTATTCTGCGGACCAGGCCTCGTCTGCTTCGGGCTAAGGGCCCCGGACGCCACACCACCCTGGTCAACTGATTATTGACAAAGGTATAAAGGCAGTTCAGTGAAGAAAAGATGGTCTTTTCAACAAATGGTTCAGGAGCAGATAACCATATGCCAAAAAAAGGAACCTTCATCAAACCTCACCCTTTATACAGAAATTAACTCAAAACTGATCACAGACCTAAATGTAAAACCTAAAACCATAAAACTTCTAGAAGAAAGCATAGGAGAAAAGTTTGTGACTTAAACAGGCAAAGATTTCTTAGGTAGGATACCAAAACCATGAGCCATAAAAGACAAAATGAATTAAACTTCGTAAGAGTTTAAAACTTGCTCTTTGACAGGCACTGTGGAGAAAATTAAGACAAGCCACAGAACTAGGAGAAAAATATTAGTAAATTACATGTCTGATAGAGGATTTGTATTCAAACTATAAAAAGAACTCTCAAAACTCAATGATGAGAAAATAACCCAATAAAAAAAAATGAACATTTGACCAAGAAAGATGTATGGATGGCAAATAGCACACGTGAACAGATGTTCAGCATCATTAGCCATTAGGAAGACACCGATTAAAACCACGGTGAGCTAATACTGCATGCCCATCACAGTGGCTGAAGTTGACAAGATGACCACACCAGCTGCTGGCAGGTGTGTGGAAGGACTGCCATGGGAGTGTAAAATGGTGAGATTACTTTGGAAGACAGTTTGGCAGTTTTTTAAAAAGTCAAACATATCCCTAAAATCTGATTCATCAGTCCCACTTCTAGGTCAATAACCAAAGGAAATGAAAGTACATGTTCATACAAAGGTTTGTACACGAATGTTTATAACAGCTTTATTTGTAATGCCCCAAATATCCATTATCAGGAGGCTGGATACACACTGTGGTATCGTAGCCACACAGTTCAACGTTCAGAATAGAGGACTGAATTACTGATACACTTGGCAATATGGAGGAAACTGTGTAATTGTGCTGTGTGAAAGAAACCAGAAAAAAAGAGCATACACTGCATGAGTTTATATAAATTTAGAGAATACAAAATAATCTTCAGTGATAGAAAGCAGATCAGTAGCTTCCTGGGGAGGGAGTGATGGATATGTTCATTATAGTGATTGGAGTGATGGTTTCATGGGTGTATACATATGTCCAAACTGATCAGATTGTACACTTTAAATATGTGCATTTCATTGTCAGTTATACTCAATAAAACCTTTAAAAAAATATTACCTGAGGATTGGGACTTCCCTGGTGGCGCAGTGGTTAAGAATCCGCCTGCCAACGCAGGGGACACATGGTCCGGGAATATCCCACGTGTCGCAAAGCAACTAAGCCCATGCACCACAACTACTGAGCCTGTGCTCTAGGGCCCACGAGCCACAACTACTGAGCCCGCGTGCCACAACTACTGAAGCCCATGCCCCTAGAGCCCATGCTCCACAATAAGAGAAGCCACCACCATGAGAAGCCCGCATGCCACGACTTCTGAAGCCCACGTGCCTAGAGCCCATGCTTCACAATAAGAGAAACCACCACCGTGAGAAGC